>PKRV01000576.1:0-137672 GCA_003709505.1 Hyphantria cunea
TATCGACATCAATCAATAAAGTTTAGGGTCATTGGAAGCGTATGACCTGTTTTTAAAATTTCAGTTGTGTGTTATCCAGAAAGCAATGAATATAACCAAAATAATGAAAGATCTCTAACACTTTGTCATTAAATAATAATAGTTTATTTCTTGTCATAATAAAAATATAAACATTATATTATATAAACTGTAGTAGAAATTATTGATAAAATAATGTAAAAGTAAGAAGACTGAAAATCAATTTTATTTTTAGGAACATATTTCTTGGGAAAGTATTTCCCTTGCTATTTGGATTTCTAAAAATGTTATATAGCATGGAGAGTTGTCTTTACAATGTCAATTATCTACGATTCTGCTAGTATGGGACAAGATATTTGTAAATTATCAACTAAGTCGAATATATCAGATATGTTTAAAGTATTCACCAGTAAAGTCCTGGTAGTTATTTAAGCATCAGCGTGATATTTTAGCCCTCTGAAGACCTTAATTTCCTCATGAATGCTTTACTAATTACATAATTTTCAAGTATTTTGAAGATTCTATCAACTTTTTTCCGTAAGTAAATCTTCGTTTACACTTGTCTTAAAATTTATTTGTCACAACAAGAGTGTATCTGAAAATAGTTATAGGTAAAAATAGGTGATTAGACACTTTAGTTTGAGTTTATATGGACAATCTTATAGTTGAATTTTCTTTTGATTGCAACCCTGTTATTTTCTGTAAGGTTAAGACACTTCGCACACGATATCTTTAAGTTGCTCCATTGATAAAATTATATTTCAACATTTCAGAGCAGAAGAGAAAAAATTGTTCAAGAACGTCCAACGGCTACACAATGTTACATTCAACAAGATGATCATCTGTGGTCTATTTTATGTAGACGCTGTGCTACCTATGAAAATATTGGGGTGGTTTATACAGCACATTATTGTTCTCCTACAGTTTGCTTTGTTATAATTTTGTGTAAAGTTTTTGTCATATTGATTTGACTATATTTATTTTATTTAAACCACTTATTATATGTCCTCCTAGCCGATTTCGGCCACGGCTGGCCTCAGTTTTTTTGCTGTACATTAATATGCATAAATTTGAACATTTGATTTTTACGTACAATAAATAGTATTGCCATAAAAACATTTCACAACACGCTATTTTGTTCACCTACTACCTCCTTATTTGAAAAGGCTTTGAAGTTAATAATATTTTTACATAATAAAAGTGGTTCAATTTAGTATAAATTAGACATTACTCATTTAAATCAATCAATATTTTGAAAAGAAACTGTTCAATATTGAGACTTCCAAATTAAAAAGCACAGTGGGTCTCTGAGCGGGTGCAGGCGGCTGTCGTATGGTGTTATTTAGACGAGAAGGATGTTTGGCGCATATACGTTTGTGTTTGTGCAGGTATTTACGTACTTTCTGGGTTAGTGTACATTACAAACTAACTCGCAACAAAGGACTCTAAGTGGTCGTGTGCTTGGACGCCTTTTTGATGCTTAATAGACTATTGTTTTTTTTTGTTGCATTGTACATTATGCTAATTTTAAAACTTTGTTAGATAGTTAAATTTGACTAATTGTTGGAATGATTTTAAATTATACCTTATTACTTGGTATTTAAAATCTGCAACAATTCCGAGTGGCGTCAAAGAGGCGACAGCGGTCCGTACGGAAACAATGCTTAATAACATGGTTCTATTAAAAATAATAGCTCTTATGTTCAGCTTTTTTATAATTGATAAAGCTCAGTCGCGAAATTTATTTAGAAGACCAAATTATAATAAAATGAACCGCTATTTACAACCAAACCACTGTAGTCTCCATAACTATTAGCCAAAAACAGACAGACCACACTATCGTTCTGAGGCACTGCGTGCGTTACGGCGATATTAGTGAGTGCGGTGCGGATATGATAGTATAAGTAAAAAATTTCTTGAACGTCTTGTTTATCGTGGTGTCGACGCTGTAGGTTATTATAGCTACTAAACACCTTAACGCCTGTCCACAAAATTTATTGGCATGACTCTTATTTGTCACTCTCCAGGCAGTCGTAGTTTTTGGAGCTAACCTCTAGGGCTGATAAAGAGGAAACTCTGTTCGATCCTTGTGCAAGTGGCTAGATAAGTGTCTCATGTTACTATAAGTATGGGCTCATAGCGGCATAGGATGGTGGAATGCGTACCTCTGATGCCCATATACAGGCGGCAAACGTGGAACGTGATCTTCTTCAATTATAACCGTAACTAGACTATTAAAGTAGAAAAAGTTAGACAACAAGAAGTGAACTATGACGTGATATAATTCTAACAACTTTGATAATCAAAAAACACTCACTTTAACAAAATGTATACAAAGTTTAATTTAGTTGTAGTAGGATGCATATAGTTCTTAAAAATTACTAGATAATCCAAATATGAGAGAACATGCAATATAACTTTATTAATATCTGCAATAATTCAATGTAAAAACCAATAAAATGTATGTATGTGTGTATGCGAATATTGTATTTGTGACATTTATGCTATAAATGATATTTCATGTACCTTGAACAACCTTGTACAATTCGAACAATAATTTTCACTTGCTTCAAAAATACACCTACTACACGTAGATCTGCACCACCTAAAGGTTGACTGGAAGATAATGCCCATGGCATTAAGTCCGCCTTTTGCAATGTAATTGCACGAAGATTAAATAAATAAATAAATAAAAGAAATAAATCTAAATACTATAAGAATTGAATTATGTACTTAAAGGAAAACTAAGCAATGATTGAAAAATGTCTTTCAATAGTTTAAATGATTTCAGAATGTTTCAATACACTTCTAATAATTCTAACAATATGCATCATGTTCATGCTCTCTATTAATTTCCTTGACAAAATTATTCTATACTTTTAGATATTTTTATAATAAATTTAGGATATGAATAGAACAAAAGCAATTGCTGTCACAATTTAAAAGCAGCAGGGTGCTTCCAACGTCAAATACATTATTACAAGTAAGCAGTGAAGAGCACACGATGAGTGCACACTGCATTGAAAAGAAAGTTCCAAAAGGTGACGTTATCTATATTTGTGTTTTTACAAATTGCGTCATGAATATTTTGTATATTTGGCATGAGCAAGATATTGGAATGTAGTTTAGTCTTATTGATATAGCAAAGTGTAATGATACTGAAGCAGTAGTAAGTAAAGCATAAATAAAATGTTTCTAGTAGAGTATTCGTTATTATTGGTCGTCTTTCGAAAAAATCCGTATAGATTTTTAATACAATTCCTGATCCAATAATAATATGTACAAATATGTTATATTTGTTCCCAGTAGGAGTTATAAAACTATCTTGATTAGTGTATACAGCTACGAATAAAATAGAAAAACTGAAGTTTATATAGTAAATAAATTCTAACGATGTGGTCTGATATTTATTTAACTTGATAAAAATTAAATAAATGGTAACCTTATTGGATACCTTGATGTCATTGCACAGTTATTAATGTTTTTTTAAATAAGTTAAAACTCATTTGACACGTAAAATACATCAAAGGACCAATAAGTTACTCTAAAAATGTCGTAAACCATCTAGTTCTACGTGAAATCAACAGTCCAATGACTCTAATAAACTGATTTAAAATAATAAAATTATTACCACATGCTTTATTGAATAGGCATGTTAAAGTAAGGTGACACGTATTTACAAAACGGTAGTGATAAGCGACCAAGTACAAGAATAGACCATAAGAATAAAATTTAAATTATTTTAAATTGTAATACTACAACGACATAGTTAGTGAAGCAGGTCATTAGAGATACTGATACAGCTGCGTCTATTTCAAATAGTCCACATAACGTCATCTTGCAAAATGTTGAGCGAGTATACCGTATGACATTTTTGTATAAGCGTTTTTGACTTTCTGAAAAACCAATGATGTTGTGATGATTTAGGACCAAAAATTATTTACAAATATTTGACCAAGTTAAATTTAGCCGAGATAAGATAAGAAAACTTATCAAGCGATCCAATTTCTGGAAATAAGATGTAGACTTCGTAGCATTGCATTGTTAAATTACAAGAACGACAAGCAAGAGCATTATATGAGTACCTGAACATTGAACCTTCACTATATTCCCCAGACACTTAAACTTTGTTTTCTCTACAGAAATGTAAAATTCTTCGCAGTTCAGACATAATATGACTTGCTGTACTAAGTACTTTACCATGTACATTATGGTCATCGAAATTCTTACACTGTCCATTTTCTGAAATACGTCATAGAATATTATTAGTCCAGATTTATGTAAACATAATACGTAACTTAAAAGTGAAGATAATCATGAAATATAAAGGGTGATCATACATCAATAATAAACGGTAATGTTTCTGGTTACTTGTTTTGAAAACCCTACCCAAAGTAGTGATAACGAGTATTATTGAAAATGGGAAGAATCACAAGCTACTATAGGACTTTTGGCTCTGTCCTATAAATCTGTAACCACAGTCATAGCGTCTTAAGACACTGGAATTCGCCCTTCACCTCAGGATGTCACTCAATAACATTAAGATGTAGAAAGTGTTAGTTATGTACTAACCTGAATCTGTGACCCATATAGTTCCAAAAACATTATTAAATAAAGTAAAATATGACTGAAAATGTGAGATAACCATATCAGCATCTGAAATAGTTAACAATTGAAAAAAATACTGTGAAATCTCATATACGATAAATATTAAGAAATAAATTAACCAGTAATTGAAAAGCATTTGTGAATAGTTTAAATGATTTTAAAATATTTTGATACACTTCAAACAATTCCTTGTAATAATCTTCGTATCCAAGCTCATCATTTATTTCATTAACCGTTTCAGTCCACGCTTTAAGATATTTTTGTAATAAATTTAAGATACGAATAGAATAAAACCAGTTGGCATCATAGCTCAACAGCAGTAGGGTACTTCCAATATTTAAAACGTTGTCGTAAGGAGTCAAAAGGTATGTAACAATCATCATAAGTGCACGAATGAATATAACTAAATAGAAAAGAAAGTTCCAGAAGGCAGTGTTGTCGATAGTTTTATTTTTGCAAATTATGTTATTTATTTTTTGTATTTTTAACACAAGTAAAATATTGGTATGCGATTTAGTCACATTGACATAGCAAAGCATGATGAGACTAAAGCAGTAGTAGATAAAACGGTAGACAAAAACAGCTTCTAGTAGAGCATTCGTTCTATTTGAGGGCCCTTCAAAAAATTCTGTGTAACTTTTAAATATAATTCCTGATCCAAAAACAAAATACACGATTATATTATATATATTCCCCGTTGGAGTTATGAAGTTGTCTTTAATAATATACTTGGCTGCGAATAAGATAGACAAAGTGATGTTCATATAATAAAAAATTCTGACGATGTGGTCAGTTATATAATTTTCTAGAAAAAAATCAGAAGGTAACATAATTGAATGCATTATTTATTTATTTAATTGTCTTATTTCTGTTTTGTTTTAAATAAATTGTTTTTAAACAATTTCTTTTAAAATGTAAAGGTACACTGAAGCCGTTTCTTTTAAAATATAAAGGTACATTGAAGATCCAATAACTGACTGTTACACAACTTAAATAATATCTTATTGTACAAGAAATCAATAACAATTCAATTACTATAAATAATTCGTATTGAAAACTAATCAAGACATTCTATATTTAAAAGGCATGTGGTGGCTAGCGAGACGAGACTTTAGACAATCGATTATTTATTAGTGAGATTAAAAATCTTTATTGTTCGAAATAAAGGCTCAAAAATCTTTGCCAACAATAAGATCTTCAGTTGCCACATGTAAAAATAAAGGTCAAGATGAGCTAATACCGTGTCCTCTAAAACAGAGGTCTCTATCAAGGTGAGGTTTTACTATGAAGCAGTAAAAACGACCATCCGAGAATAAGAACAAACAACAAAACGATTCGATCCCTATCCTAACAGGGAGACTTCATGCCATATGGACAATGGTGTTATTTGTCAGGACTGTCCTGAAGACACTTTAAAAAATAAGAAATTTTTGCGTATCTCGTTTGTTGATCTAAAAGAAATTTAGCCATATTCAGTCCAACACTTCAGGCTTAATTCTTTCATAGCCTTAGAAACATTTATTTACGTTTCCTTCTTTTAAATTCATATGCAATAGATAGTATTGTAAAGAAGTAAAACATACTTATAACAGGATCTAGGCGCATATTATTTAAAAAAAATGTATCAGTCAAATAATCTCACCATGTCATATCAAATACACATAATGTCTAAAAATCCAGCACACCCAAAAACTAATTCTTATTACACATATAAGTAAATAAAATAATATTTTTGTACATTTAACACACAATGCCATAGTATGGGTACTAGACAACTGACATGAATAAATATTTTACTTTATTTTTTTGTAAGTACTTACATATTGTACATAAAAATTATCCAAACTCCGAAGCAAATATTAACAGATCATGAAAATATTTGGTCTGACCTGTGAATCGAACCCGAGACCTTACGCACAGCTATCGTATACGCTACTGATAAAAAGCGTTTTGGTAAAAAGAAGAAGAATATTATTGACATTTTGATATGGATTCTGAATTAATAATTAATCTTGGTGAAAGCAGCGAATCCAAAAATACATAATTTGATTCTTCTAGTAGCAATACAGATTAATAGTTCAATAAACATGCATTTAACAAATTAATTTATTTCTTTTAGTTCGAATGATTATTAGCTCACAGCGCAGCAGGTTACATTTATCTTGAAAACTAAATAATGTCACCAATTCGTGCTTTTTATTTTTTAAATAACTGTAATTGTACTTTCTACTGCACTGTACCTCTTATCACGCACACTCAGGCACTGTATATATACAAGGTTTACTCAAACATAGCGCCGTGCGCACAGATGAGTTGCCACTTCAACCTAACAACGGTCAGAGCTATGTCGGACACTTTGATCACTTGATTACTTCGAAAGAGAATCAAGAAGTAAGAATGTACTGATGTAAGAAACAAAATAAAGGAAAATTATAGGATTAAGTATGATACATCGAGTGGTCATTGCGATTAATATTCACTGTAATATATACTTACCCTTTGTGTAACATTATAACATGTGTAACCTTCTAAAACCTACATTACATATTTCCTTAACCCCTTAATTTGGCAAAGATTCGAAGTGATAAAAGTTCGTATTTCTAGTATGCTCGTACATCACAATTGGAAAAAAAAAATCTACAGATTTTTTTTGTATGTGCGTGTAAATATGCGTATATGGAGATATTGAATCTTCAGTTATATTCATTAGAAAATTATAATTCTTCAAAAATCATTGCAACATCAACTGCTATTGTCTCTGCGAAACATTTTTATTCAGCCTAGAAAAGTTTGCTTTCGCCAATAACGCCGCTCTTTGTACTATTCATTCATTCATTTTTCATATTCTATACTCTCTTGTAAAACTGCAATGTTGTAAAAATAAAGAGTTTTGTCACGACATCACAATTTTAAAAATAATAGTTTATGTGAGTATTCTCATGTAGTGTGAAATTTTAAAATCTCTGGATACATTTAATAAAAATGTATTTGTTGTGAAAAAATTGCTACGTCTCATGTCTTCTTTCATGCTCAGAAAATGACAAACAGTGCCGTAATATATGGGGCTCATAGGTGTAATTAATTTAGAATAAATATATATATGTGTGTGTGTGTGTGCCTGCGAGTGCACGTGTGCGTGTGCGTATGCGTGTGCGTGTGCGTGTGCATGTGCTTGTGCACGTACGTGTGCGTGTGTTAAGGATAGGAATTAATTTTGTTGTACAAATAAGTGCAAAAAAAACAATAGGTTCTGTGTGAAAACGTTGTTCTGTACATAGTATTAGTTTGAAGGATTTTATATTTACGCCGCCTTGTTGCGTTCATTTAAGGGTCATCGTTGGATTGTACGTGTGATTTAGTGACAATAAGAAGAATAAAAGTTTTTTAAAACAGAAGGACATTGAATCTCTGATAAAGGTCAGCCGAAGGATGAATAAAAGTTAAGAAAAGTGCCACTTTTATGATTCGTCAAATACGTCATAATGAATCAGCATAATGCAAAGTAAGTCATTCTTAGGACTTTTTGATCCGAGACATGACACAGATTTTTCAAAATGAAGATTAGCTTTCTAGTCCTGGATGTTAGTAATTCTATGTGAGCCTTTCAGTTTCAATTAATGACAATTCCTAGGTATTTTGTTTAATCTACCGATTGTATTTCCTCACAGGTAGCTTGGACAGAAACGAAAAAACGAAACGAAACGTTGGGGTCGAAACAGGAATGTGGTATTTTGTGGCGATTCAAGCCATCTTGTGCACAAAATCAGTGCAGTGTCATCTGTAAAGGTTATTACCTTCCCATTTATTGGTTCTAATTGACAGAGAACATTAAAATCTGAAATCGAGAAGGCCCAAGTACACTGACTTGGGCATACCTACCATTGTGGGAATGTCATCACTACAAAAGTTATCAAACCGAACACACTGAGTCTGGTCCGACTTCACACCACGACTACCCAATCGTTACAATTTATCGATTAGTAGTGGGACAGAGAACGTGTCAAAAGCCTTGGTTAAGCCTACAAATATCACTTACTTTTCCTTATTTTGATGATGCTAGCAGCTATAGTATTTGTGAGTTCGTGAACTGCATTGTCTGTAAACATATTTATCCAAAAACCGAATTGTGATGATAGAAGGCTTTTCTTTTCTAGGCAGTTCATGAGTCTATTGTTGTCATTTTGTAATTATTTTAGGGAAAGCAGGTAATATTAATATGGGACGATAATTATTTTTTGATAATTATTGACACATTCTCTTTCATCAATTTTATGTATGAGACAAGGGCCCGTTTGAATGCCCTTCAAAAGATACCTGTTAAAAATGCTTAATCACAGATGTACCGGAGAGGTTCAAGGCTAGCATAAATGTATATCGTTTTATGAAAAAGTTGGAGATGCCTTAAAACAACACAACAATCGAGAAGACTTAAATAGTTTTCTGCTCTTTGCAACAACCGCGAGTAACGCCACAGGGCAAACCTAGTCTAAAGTAATGTTGCCTAAGTTACTATTTATATTATCAGCTATCTGTCCGTGAACGTCATACAAAAGTATGGTCCAGCTGTTTAAAAGTTTAATCAGAAAAAAGAGACAGGCAGATAAAATTTTAAAAATTGCTTTCTAGTCGTAAATACCGTATACTCTTTCATATGCGTTTGGTATAAAGCTATTAATTTAAATTACGAACGGACACTTTAATTTTACTGACTTGTATGACTGTCCGAAAATTTAAGATTGTAATGCAAAACGAATGTATTATCTGTGGCACATCAAAAATAAATTAAATATTTTTTTTCGGACATCTAACACACAACGCCATCTAGTCCCAAACTAAGCGGAGCTTGTATCATAATACAAGCTCCGCTTAGTTGTATTATAGAGCTTGTATTATGGGTATTAGACCCATAGGTCTAATACCCATAATACAAGCTCTATAATACAACTGATATGAATACATAAATACTTTTTTTTTGTAAATACATACATATTATACATAGAAAACACCCAAACTCCGAAACACATATTTGCAGATCATACAAACATTTGGTCCGACCCAGGATTCAAACCCGAGACCTCATGGACAGCAGTCGCGTACGCTACCACTGCGCCACCGAGGCAGTTTTTTAAGGAGAATTGTTCAATGACTCGGCACTCGCATTTATAATTTTGTAACTAATTTTATGGATTCTTTTGTATTATGTACGCAATGAAAATAAATAAATAAAAATAAACATAATAACGTTAATGATTTTAAAGTAAGATAGGAAGAATCACTTGTAAAGATCGAACGTTCGACAAGCCAATGATTTAATCTGGTAACTATTACCTCACAATGACTTGCAGCTTGAATCTAGCAAAATATTCGCTATCCCATACTGCGCTAAAATTAATAAAAAACTACTTTTATAAGACACCCTCCTGCAAAAACACTGGCTCCACCTTCTGCCAAAACTCTCATTTAGTCACAGTGCAGGCAAAAGTAACCTCTTTGTACCTGAAAATTGTGTCTCATGTAACGGTACACTCACAGCGACTTGAGATGCTACGAAGCATATTTCCACAATCCATTTCACCAGCGGAGAATTTAGTGCGACGATCTTCTTCCCAGATCTACGCAGGCATTCAATAATTGTATTTCTTTGATATAGCATATTAAAGTAGATGTTAATTATATTTTTTATGCATATTAATAATGACAAAGGTGGACTTAATGCCGTAGGCGTTTTCTACCAGTCGATCTCAGGGTGATGCAGAGCCAACACAAGGTAGACAAAACTAAACATATAAGTTGATGTGATATTTCAATAATAAATAATTAAACAATAAATAATAATTATATTAATACATATAATCAATACGTATTTAAATACATACATTTACATACATATAAATACACACATATATACGCAATATATATTATATATGGGCACAGTACGATGGTATCAAGGTGGATCTGATAGAATGTGTAGAAAGTGTTTAAAGCTTTGCATAGTTTTGGCCATCCTGATTTCGAGAGGGAGCTCGTTCCGTAGTAGGACAGCTTGTACGAAGAAGGTTGAGTGAAGAAAATCAGAGCGGTGAGAGGCACATTGTAGAACCATGTCGTTGGAAGACCTAAGGTATTTAGTGTAATTTGAAAATAGATACTGAAATTGAGTAGTTAGGTAGGAAGGAGAGCTTGAAGAGAAGGGTAAATAAGAAAGGATAGTTAACTTCCATGTCTGTCTACGTTGGCGAATTGGAAGCCACTTCAAATGAGACCGATACTCGGACTCGTGATCATATTTCCGTAAGTTGAATATGAATCGAATGCAATTGTTGAGAAGACGGCCAAGATTATTGAGCAGATCCGTATTCAAATCAAAGTAACACACGTCACCATGGTCGATCATAGGGAATATAAGGGTCTGAACAAGCATTACTTTGGTTTCCGTTGGTAGAAAGTTCTTAAGCCTATAGAGGCCGCCACGGTATGGGTGATCATGTTGCATTGTTGCATTGTTTGCGTTCGTAATGAGAAAGGTGCCCGCCACTCCATGATTGTTAATAATAATAGCATAAACAGAATCCAAGTATCATAAGATACTTGGATTCTGTTTATGCTTTCCATAAGGCAGAGTAGCGTCATTTTGGCAGCCTTACATGAAAAAAAAGAATACAAGTAATTGGCGTCGAAAATCAAAAGTAGTAGAATGCTTCCAATATCCTATATATTATCATGAGGAATCAGTAAGTAAGTAATAAATATCATAAACAGACGATAGGATATTACTACACAGAAAAGAAAATTTCAAAGAGTAGTGTTGTCCATACTTTTGTTTTGACATGATGAGCAAGATCCAATATCTTGTTGGTATTATAATACATAAAATTCATTTAGTCACATTGACAAAGCAAAGTTTTTGAGACTGAAGCAGTAGTAGACAAAACGGAAGAAAAAACTGCTTTTAGTAGAATATTTATTCTATTTAATCGATTCACAAAATATTTAGAATGTATTTTAAAAATAATGCTTGCTCCAAGACCAACATATACTATTGTGTGATATTTTGTCGCACTAAAAGTAACGAAACTATCTTGCATAGTATATTTAGCTCATAAAAGAAGTTCATAAAATAAAAATTTTGATGATGTGGTCTCATATATAATTGTCTAGGAAATTTTTTTATTTCTATATGTTTGTATTTAGTATTGTATATGTTGCAATAGATTATTTTGAAATGTAAAGGTACACCAAAGAGCCAGTAACTTACTTACTTTTTTACGTTAAATCGATAACAATTCAATTACTCTAAATAATTCATTTTGAAGAACACATAGTTTTAAATTATTCGTCACATTCCATATTCAAAAAGTATGTCTAGACAAGTTGTACGAGACATTCTACAATTGATTATTCTAGATAAAAAGACTCAAAAATCTCTGTGTAGCATAAGGCCTTCTGTTGTCACATGTCTAATCATAATATAGCACAAGCTTTCAACATGATCTCTGAAACAGAGGTCTTCATGCAGCCATAATGTTGCCTGGTAACGAGTTCTTGTACTTGACAGTAACTCGTCGGGCATAACTTCGGTTGGGAAGACGAATTGTCACCGATTTTGCCATTCCTAAAAAAAAGAGGCTATTATCCAGTGTGGGTTCCCTGACAGGGCATTGTCCCTTAAACATTATGACTGCCTCCGTGGTGCAGTGGTAGCTTACGCGACTGCTGTCCATGAGGTCTCGGGTTCGAATCCTGGGTCGGACCAAATGTTTGTAAGATATGTAAATATTTGTTTCGGAGTTTGGATGTTTTCTATGTATAAAATATATGTATTTACAAAAAAAAGTATTTATGTATTCATATCAGTTGTCTAGTACCCATAATACAAGCTCCGCTTAGTTTGGGACCAGATGACGTTGTGTGTTAGATGTCCGAAAATATTTATTATTTATTATTATCATTATTTATTTAGAAGTGTAGCGGATCAACGGCGGACATCCTCCAATCAACGTCACTCCTGGAAGCATGTAGTGAACCTGAAAAGGCTGATTAGCTTCTGGTACGATCCAGGATGATTGGAGTAGGAAGTTGACAAAATCACGTACAATGGTCCGATTAAGGCTGAGTGCGGAAATGGCCCGGTAAAACAAATAAACAAACAAAAACAAAATCCAGTGCGGGCTGTTCATAATAACAAGTGAAGCCATGACGTGGACACTCACCAATAACTGGTCCATTAGTTGTCGGTCAGCATGAAATGGGCCCATGATGTCCTAGCCATGTCTACGTCATCCAGCATAAAAGTCTTATCAATATGTTCTCGAATACGATTTTATGCAACAATTTGCTTTTTCGGACGATAGAAAGGAAGAATTCAATTTAAGTAAAGAAAACTGAAGGGCAAGAACCTAATATAAAGAGATCAAGTCTCGAGTGGGAGCTCGTAAATTCGTCATATTACTGGACAGGCCTGAGAAAACCAACCTTTGGCACTAATAAAGCAGCTAGACTAAAATCATAAATAGAGAATTGCACCGAAAAATATCTGATGTAGGGTCGTTGCATCCAATTTTATCAATGGAGCGTCAAATTTTATGATGTAGCAAGATTAATCGCTAGTGATGACAATCAATTAATGTACACCTTTTCAATTAATGAATGAATTAATGATCTCTTAGTATTTTTTCCGTACATGAGGCAAACGAGCGTACGTGCTAGCTGACGGTAAGCGATTACCGCCGTGCATGGACACCCGCAACACCAGCGGCGTCACAAGTGACTTGCTCGACTTTAGGGGATGGGGAGGGGAATGGGGGAGAAGTTGGGGTTTGGCCTCCGGTAACCTCACTCACGCAATTTAATAAATACGGTGTAATAATCACATATTAAAATTATTATGCTTAATGGAACTTAGAAGCGGAACGATTTATGACTTAAATTACACATTTCATTATACTAGAAAATTAAGGAAATACTAACAGTAATTGTTCCCGGATAAATTTTATATTTCTGCCAATCAAAATAACATAATAATATTTTGTTACTAAATAAATTTATTTGTATGGTATAAATTAAAGTATTTTAAATTGTAATACTACAATGACATAGTCAGTGAAGTAGGCCATTAGAGATACTGACACAGCTGCGTCTATTTCAAAGAGTCCACAAAACGTCACCTTGCTAAATGTTGAGCGAGTATACCGTATGACATTTTTGTATAGACGTTTTTGAGTTTCTGAAAAATGAAGAATAATATTATCGACTGCCTCGTTGGCGCAGTGGTAGCGTAATCGACTTCTGTGCATGAGGTCTCGAGTTCGATTTACGGGTCGGAACAAATGTGATCTGTTATTATCTGAATATTTGTTTCGGGGTTTGGGTGCTTTCTATATATATAATATTTGTTTTTACAAAAGAAAAGTATATGTATTTATATCTGTTGTCTTGTATCCATAAAACAAGCCCTGCTTAGATTGAACTAGATGGCGTTTTGTGTTAAAATGATCTAAAAATATTAATTTATTCTGCAAAATATTTATTACTCATTTGATTACAATAAAAATAAATGATCTGCTCCTTCTTAAAAGTTCAGCAAAGTGCTTGTGACGCCTCTGGTATTGCTGTCCATGAGCGGTGGTAATCGCTTACCAGCTGGCGATATGTCTGCTCGTTTGCCCACTATTACAAAAAAAAATATATCACATTATATTTACTTATTTTTTTAATAACTTAATGCACATGAAGTACAAAGGCAGACTTAATGTCATTAGGCATTATCTACCAGTCAACCTTCAGGTGTTGCAGAAATATGATGCGGTAGGTGCAAGGACAAAATATTGAACTCGGACTAATAGTAATTATGCAAATACTAGATAAACATATACATACATACACATACATAAATACATACAAACACATACACACACACAGATATCTATATATACGGGCATTAGCGTTGAGACTACACTTTTTTCTTAAATGTAAGGCGGTTAGTGCTCACTATATTATTGTATAACATACAATATTTATATATAATATAGTAATATAATAATTTATATAATAAGCCTCTCAAAGTCCATTCCCACATCCGAACTTAACGTCATGTTAAAGATTAAAAACAAGCTATACGACAAATATAATATTTTTACAGATTTAGACCACGACAACACAGTAGAAATTTTGAATCTTATAGTTAAAGCATTAGCAGGAAGAATTAAGAGTAATGAAGATCTTAACAATAGGAAAAACCAGAACAAAATGTTTAGTGAAAACCAACACTCATTTTACAGATCTCTAGGAAATCTAAAAGCTCCTACTGAACTCCCTACGAAAGAAGCATTACAAGAGTTCTGTACATCCATCCTATCACAACCAATAACATACAATAGAGATACAAGATGGAACGCTGATGAAGGAAATAAAGTAAATTCTATAAATACACACACGTTTGAAGAAATTAACGTAGATATGGTAAAAGACGCACTAAGGAAAACACATAACGCCAGGCGTGGGTGAAATACAAAACTATTATTTAAAATATCTTACAAAAACTCACTTATTTAATAGAATACTGAACGAAAGGGAAGCAATGGAAGACTGGTTCATTAGAGGTCACCAATACAGGTTAGGTAATTTTTATACCAAATAATTCAAACATACAAGATCCTCAAAACTGAAGACCGATAGCCTGCTTACCCACACTATACAAACTTTAAACTTCTGTAATATATATCGAGCTCTATGTACACAGCATTATAGCACCAGTGTAGAGAGGATGTAGGCCCCGCGCTAAGGGATGTAAAGATCACCTTATGATTAATAAAGCAATATTGGAGGATACTCATCAGAACCAGAATAATCTTAGCAAGGGGTAGGTTGACTATTGGAAGGCTTTACGAGTAGATAGTATTTCACTCGAATGGCTACTAAAAGATATAAACATGTACAAATGTCCACATACTATCACGAGCTTTCTAGACAGAGTCATGCCCAACTAGAAAGCGATCATGACAGCTCGCGGTGAAAATGCTTCAGTGACGACCGACTACATATTTATCTGACATGGAATTTTTCAAGTGGATTCTTTATCACCATTACTCTTTTGGAATAAACCCATTATCGAACGTTCTTAATAAGTACCACACTAAGGGCTACACACTGAAAGATTCGACAGTCATTAATCAATTGTTATATATGGATGATTTAAAGTTTATGCCAAAAATAGAAACAGCTTAAATATTTTACTAGATAGTACAGAGATATTTACTAGAGACATAGAGATGGAATTCGGTTTGATCAAGTGTAATGTGTTGCACTTGAAAACTGACAGAATGAATCAATAGCGGGAGAAAGACACATTTTACTATGCGGATTAAATTTCGAACATCTGAAAAAAGATGAATCATATAAATATTTAGGCATCAAAGAAACAGGAAAAATGAACACAACGACATTAGGGAGCAAGTTAAAAGAGAATTCAGAAGAATAAAATGCATCACGAGCACACACCGTAACGCTAGGAATCTCATTAAAGCTATAAACACCTACGCAGTACCAGTTCTTACTACACATTTGGTATTGATAATACCAAATGTGTAAAGTAAAAAAATACTGATCTCAACAAATTAGACGTAAAAACCCGAAAACAATGAATAAAGCACAAACACAAAACGCAGACATAGAAAGACTATGTTAACCATCTAAAGAAGGTGGACGTGGTTTAATAAACAGAAATGCTGCATAAAATATAAATAATTAATTGTAAACAATGGCCAATGCCATAGACCCGATATCATTTACATAAATGAAACAGAAAATAAAACGTACCTAACAGATAACCATACCATCTTACTACAATATAAGTTCAATGAAATAGAGAAACTCAGTAAGTACCACCCTCTCAAAGTAGAAATAACCAGACTCTGGAATACCAATGCATATACCATACCCATAGTAGTAGGATCGTCAGGAATAGTAGTGAAAAGTGTACACAGATACATAAACAAACTCAACGCAAACGTTAATGCACATAATACAAAAGCAAGCAGCCATACACACATCCATAATGATCAGCAAAGTTTTAGGGGAAACTGTTTTCATTACTACTACGGAAACCCAATCTCTTTTTCCCTGAAGGTTTCAGGGCAGGAATCGTTATCAACCCGAGTAAAAACTCGAGCTGAAAATCTTTTTCCATACATAGACCTTGGGCAACTCTTGCCCAATCTGAGTGAAGCCAGCGTCGCAACGAGAAGCCTCTTCACGGGGGTTGTCCGGTCGATGGCGCTATACGGCGCAGCGGTATGTTTGACGGCTCTGATCGTCCAGAATAAGGCGAGCCTCTGGCGGCCTCAGAGGGTATTGGCATTCAGAGCCATACGCGGTTACCAAACCAACGCGCGGTTACCAAGTTGTTACCTTGTTCTGGGTTAAGACCCACGCAGGGCGGAGGTGAACGAGCGCGTGGACTGTCTAGCTAAGGAAGCCGCAGAAAGGTCCAAGAAAAGCTGGATTATGATCTGTGCCCAGTTTCATTCCTTCAGAAATGCGCATGCAGACGCTTGATGAATGGAACCTTCGGTATAACACTGGCGAAAACGCCAGTATTACCAAATTATTTTTCTCCGATGCGGTGTCCGCGTACAGAATAATTAGGAAAATCGAGATATCAAATATTCTAACACAGGTAATCACGGGGCACTGTAGAGTCCATCGTGCACCTGCGACCCCGGTGTAAAAAAAACCGTACGGCACATATTGTGTAGTTGCCCTATCTTCGATTTAGAATGACACAACTACGAAAAGATATTAAAAATAGAAATCCAAGCAGAAAATCTTCTTAAAATCATTAAATATAAATATAGGGATCAATTTCTTGACTACTGCATTAAATTAGCGAAAAAAGAAATAAATAGAAATAAAAGTGTGGTATAAGAAATTATGTTCATAAGATATTAGTGTTAAGTATAATAAAAATAAATAGTAGTATAATAATGTATAAAGGTAGTAAATAGGTAATACTCGTAAGTATCAAGTATCATAAGAAGTATGTAGAATCTAATCACACCCGTAGAATCTAAGAAAAATGTGTAATAAATAATATAATAGATAAGATAGATAAGAAACAGATGTAATAGAAATAAGAAGAAAATAAATAAGAGTAGTATTGTACCTTGAATTGTAACACTTAAAATATATAATAAGTAGTGTGTCGTCTAAGAAAGAAGTAGATATAAGAAGAACAGAAGAAAAGGAAACTGTAGTTAATTGAAAAAATTAAGTACATTTACAATTAATTGTTAAACTTATTTCCCCGAAATATAAGTATGAACAAATTAAATAAAAGAAATAACACAGACTGGAATAGTAAAGTAAACGGGAGTCCCTTCCGTAAAGACTGAACTAGATGAATGCTAGAAAGAAAAAGTATGCAGCATAAAAGTACAAAAAGCATAACAGTAAAAACTTGTATGCAAGGCTCCGATAACGTTAGAAGTGTAGATGTAAAAAATGCTGATGGGGCTTCCACATGTAAAAAAAGGGTTTATTTTACGACACCCATGGGATTGGATGAGAAAGGGTGGTTACACTCCGTATCCTCAATCCATCATCATACGAACTGTATATATTGTATTCTCTATAGATGTATACAATTGTAAATCGTTAAAACTGTAGGGTCAAAGCTGCAGATTTTTAGGATATAACCAGGACAAATAAGTGTAAATATATAATATGCGTACCTGAACATTGAACCTTTACCATATGTTCCAGACATTTTAACTTTGTCTCCTCTATAGATATGTAAAACTTTTCGCAGTGCAGACAAAATACGACTTCCATTGCAAAGTACTTTAATGTCCACATTATAATTATAAAAATTCTACAATTGTCCATTTTCTGAAATATATCAAGGTAAACTATTTATTTGAAATTGATGTAAATATAAAATATATGTATTACGTTAATATAAATTTAAGGTAACCATCAAAATATATTAAACTACAACAGGCAACAAATAACATCGTCTGGTTAAACGTCTCGAAACTCATACCTCTAATAGTGATAATAATATAAAATTAAGATGGAATAAAATCTCTGGTAAGAATCGGACTTTTGAAACGCCAATGATTCAATTATGTGACATTATTTTTGTGTGAAAAAAGCTGCTTGAGTTATTAGGTTTCTTACTTACTTAAGTACGTAAGGACTGAATGAAGTACACGTTATATCATGCTAAACCTAAATTATAAGTTTTTATTAAGACGACCTACCCGCAAAAGTACTTTTACCACACTAGTAAAACTTTAATTTAGACACGGACCAGACAGACACCTTTTTGCTGCTGACCACTATGGCGAGTGGAGATAAAACTTTATCTCATCTATCTGTAGCCATACTTATGGCGACATGAGACACTGGAAGGCACATATCCGCACTCCAGCTTAACGGTGTCAAATTTAGTGTGATTGGAGATATTTGCCAGGATCCTCTTTCGATGCATTGTTGCATTAAATATTTGTAAGACAAGATAAAGAATTCTAGCACACTAAAATGGATTTCATTAGATTACAAGTTGTCCAGGTAGAAGAGAATTCCACTTGGTACAACCAAGTGGAATTCTTTTGAAACCTAGAAAAGAGTTCGTTTTGTCCTTACCTGAACTTGCGATCCATACAGTTCCAAAAATATTATCAAATAAATCAAAATGTAAGAGAAAATGTGACATAGGGATACTAACATCTGAAATAGTTAAAAATAGAAGGAAATTTTAAAAAAAACTGTCAATAAGTTAAAATACTATAAATATTAAGAAAAAAAATAACCAATAATTGAAAGGCGTCTTTGAACAGCTGAAATGCTTTTAAAATATTTTGATAAACTTCAAAAAATTCCTTGTAATACTCATCATATCCAAGAACATCGTTCGTTTCCTTGACAGCATTATTCCATGCTTTCAGATATTTTCTTAGTAAATTTAAAATACGGATTGAGTAAAAATAATTGGCATCAAAACTTAAAAAGATAATATTACTTCCAACATCTGATATGTTATAGTTAGGAGTCAATATATAAGTAATAATCATCAATAGTACACGAATAGAAATGACTAAATAGAAAAGAACATTCCAAAGTGTGGTGTTGTCAATATTTTCATTTTTGCAAATTGAGTTATTAATTTTTTGTATTTTTAACACTAGTAAGATATTAGTATATGATCTAGTCAAATTGACATAGCAAAGCGCAATGAGACTAAAGCAGTAGTATATAATACGATAGAAAAAAATTGCTTCCAGTATAATCGTTTTATTTAAGCGCTCTTGGAAATATATTCTATAAATTTGAAATAGAACTCCGAATCCAGAAACCAAATATACAATTCTGTTATATTTATTTCCAGTAGGAGTTATAAAGTTGTCTTGAATAGTATATTTAGCTGCGAATAAAATAAATAAAGTAAAGTTCATGCAATAAAAAGTTCTGACTATATGATCTGAAATATGATTGTCTAAGAAAAAATCATATGGTGACATAACTGAATGTTTGATGTTGTTATGTTGGCTGTATACTTTGAATTACTTTTTAAATTAATAAATATCTGTTTTACTGTAGCACTTGTGTTGGAATGGAAAGATATATTGAAGAGCCAGTAACTTATTGATTCAAAGCGATGTATAATGTCTTGTCCTATGTAATATCAATACGAATTCAATTACTTAAGTTTTTAATAAACGTATTTAGAATAATATATTTAATACATATATATTACATATTCATTACTCTTAGTATCAATCTACTATTATATTATAATATGTTTACGATGTAGCTTGAACATAAATCTTATTTTAATCTGTTTCTATTATGTCCGGTGAGAAAAGAGGCATTTTTTAAAGAAAGTAACGAATAAATTTTTCAATGTCGTCCGCCATTGAAAAAGTTATTCGCTTCAGAAGTAGATAAGGTAAAGGAGTCAAATCTCGGGTGAGAACAGAACTACAGTAACTTACACAGAGTGAGATTGAGTTCTTGTATATGCATATAGAGCTATGGGAGCCTACTTCGGTATATATTCACCAATTCGACCGGCATAATTGTCTTACAGGCAGTCGGTCTTCAACAATTATTTCTTTGCGTTTAGTAACCGATGGAGTGAAATAAAGGGGTGACTCAAAGGAAGTCAACATTCTCGTAGCTCTTGAATTGCAGGGGTCCATGGGCAGCGGTAGTCACATGCCATCAAATGTCGGGTCTGCTCGTTTGTCCCTGAAACCTTCCATAAAAGGAGGATACTAGGTTACGATTGTATACTTGCAGATATTGTGGAGTGTGTAAGGTAAAAGATTTATCATTCAGTTATACTTTTAATGTAATTAGTTTTACACGTACACTTTGACTGTTCTATGCTATGTGCTATACTAATGCTAGTTGTGCTATCGTTAACTTACCATTGCACACACTCTTTATTAACTAATAGTTTTTTTTTTATATCTAACACACAACGCCATTTAACTATCGGTACTAGATAACTGATATAAAAAAATATATATTTTTATGTAAATACTTATTAAAGATGTTCAAGTGTAAGAGGGCACTTTTTTATTTGAAAATAAGAAACACTTTTTTATATTTTTTATTATGTAATGGATTGTAAAGAAGACACGATCCTTTAAGTTAGGAACAAAATACTAAAATACTGTTTTCATGAAATTATCCATGAGTTTTACTGGATGTGGCTGTGTCTCACCAATGACGCATTGGATCTCAGATTTGAGCTCAGGAATTGTTTCTGGTTTATTTGTATTAACCCTATATTTCACAAAACTAGGGCTTAAGAAAAAAAGGTGTACTGTATGATGTGAAAGGCTTACATCAGAGCGGATGCCCAGCGCATTGCGAGGAGATCTTTTAGCGTACGTCGCACACCTTTGGGGTGAGGCTATTGACAGGCATGGAGAATCCTTGGCCATCAGCCTCGACATGGCCAAGGCTTTTGATAGGGTTTGGCACCATTCGCTTCTCTCCAAGCTACCGGCCTTCGGTTTGCCCCCCAAACTCTGTAATTGGACTGCCACGTTTCTGCACCAGCGCCGCATCGGAGTCCTTTGCGAAGGTGCGGCCTCCGAGTATCAGTGGATTAACGCCGGAGTACCTCAAGGCTCCGTCCTGTGNTAAATACTTATTAAAGATGTTCAAGTGTAAGAGGGCACTTTTTTATTTGAAAATAAGAAACACTTTTTTTATATTTTTTATTATGTAATGGATTGTAAAGAAGACACGATCCTTTAAGTAAGGAACAAAATACTAAAATACTGTTTTCATGAAATTATCCATGAGTTTTACTGGATGTGGCTGTGTCTCACCAATGACGCATTGGATCTCAGATTTGAGCTCAGGAATTGTTTCTGGTTTATTTGTATTAACCCTATATTTCACAAAACTAGGGCTTAAGAAAAAAAGGTGTACTGTATGATGTGAAAGGCTTACATCAGAGCGGATGCCCAGCGCATTGCGAGGAGATCTTTTAGCGTACGTCGCACACCTTTGGGGTGAGGCTATTGACAGGCATGGAGAATCCTTGGCCATCAGCCTCGACATGGCCAAGGCTTTTGATAGGGTTTGGCACCATTCGCTTCTCTCCAAGCTACCGGCCTTCGGTTTGCCCCCCAAACTCTGTAATTGGACTGCCACGTTTCTGCACCAGCGCCGCATCGGAGTCCTTTGCGAAGGTGCGGCCTCCGAGTATCAGTGGATTAACGCCGGAGTACCTCAAGGCTCCGTCCTGTGGCCTACACTGTTCCTTCTGCATATCAATGACATGTTAGCCCTTGGCAACATTCATTGTTATGCAAACGACAGCACAGTTCATGGACACTATTTTGGACAGCCCTCTGACAAACCAGCAGATGTCGAAGGAAGACGACAAGAACTTGTCGCTCAACTTGACCATGTTCTGGGCCGCATTTTTCAATGGGGCTGTAAGAATCTGGTCGAGTTCAACGCCAAGAAAATACAGGTGTGCGCGTTCTCAGTCAAAATGTCTCCATTCCTTCCCCTTCCCACTTTTCAGTGCACTCAAATGCCATTACAAAATAGGCTCGCTATCCTGGGCATGGATATCTGCCGAGACCTCAACCCACGCGAATACGTTGAGAGTATCACTAAAGCGGCCTCACGGAAGCTAGGTGTGTTAAACAGGGTGAGACGGTTCTTCTCGCCCGGGCATCTGTGTCTTCTTTACAAGACCCAGGTTCGCTCGTGCGTGGAGTACTGTTCTCACCTTTGCGAAGGTGCCGCACAGTACCTGTTTGACGCTCTTGACCGGTTGCAGCGGCGAGCAATCCGTATTATCGATAGTCCCGAAGCCACCGAGACCCTTGAGCCTCTACAGTTGCGTAGAGATATCGCCTCCTTGGCAGTCCTCTATCGCCTTTACCATGGTGAGTGTTCTGAAGAGTTCTTGCAATTGATCCCCCCTCTCCCTTCCTCTACAGAACAACACGTGCCGGCCTTAGAAGTCACCGCTTTAAAGTGGAAGACATACATTCTCGTACTCATCGCTTCGGTAATTCCTTCCTGTGCCGAGCGGTCAAAACCTGGAACTCACTACCAGCGCACGTGTTTCCTTCCCACTATGATCCCGGGTCCTTTAAGCGGGGCGTGAAAAAGCATCTCACCAGGCCGCCATAGTGTGGGTCACCGTGCTACATTGTTCTTTTTCGCATTGAGGATGGTGACCACCACTCTTGGATTCTGCTCATGCTTTCCATCAGGCAGGGCAGAGTCGTTTTGGCAGCTTAAATAAAAAAAAAGAACTAACTCAATATGGGCACAAACCACTATATCAGTTCCGTTAGAACGAATTCATTCGCAAAGGGAGAGCTATCACTTCGTTAGTAGTTGTTAGGTAGTTACTCATTCGTAAGGTTACATTAATGAACAGTCAGGAACGTTACGCGTGGCACAACAAATTTAATTTATTTATGTTATTATGCCATTTGCAAAGTAAATAAGTAAATTTTGAATATGATAGCCAGTTTGAGCAAATTGAAGTTTAAAACGATATTCGTAAGTAAAATGCATTCAGCAGAATCACGTACGACTAAACCAAAGGAACAGTCAATAGTCAGCATAGAAAATACTATAATTTATTCTTCTTCTTCTTCTTTTGATGAGATGGTAACCAGTCGGATCAGCTATTTCTGCCAATGACAAGTATTTAAATGCTTTAATTTTTAGTCTTCGAGTCTTCGTCGTGGTGAAATTAATGTTAAAAATATAAAAATGTGGATGACATGAAATGGAGACCGTCTTTCGCAAGAACAAAAACGATCTCCACTATAATTCATTTTTATGATTTACTTACTTGATGTTTTACTGTCGTACATGCGCAGTAGACAAACTGACTTGAGATCTTCCATCGTTATACACATTTTCACACTTCTTACTGAGATATATTTGTGTAACTAGATCTTTGCATAAGCTTATCAAATTCAATGATAAGTACAGAGGAAACTGAAAAGTTTGTACGAAAACCGTATGAGTAAAAAGAGCATTTTAAAGACGGACAGTAAATTGGTCGATTTTCTTACATCTGTAATCTTTCCTTTCAAATGTACTAGAAGTAGTACATTGAACAAAGCCCGTACATATGCTAACATTGTATAGTAAACAATCTGTAATAGCAATCAATATGTTACATTAATTTAATAATTCCAGATAATAGCTAAAAATATTAAATCAAATATCTAAGCTTATCTAGAATACACTTTATTGTGCAACAGATATAACAGTTTACATAAATATATAGTTTACATAATACATCAATTGAATTACCGTGTACAAATAGAGGCCTTATGGCTAAAAAGCAATTTCTTCCAGGCGATGTTGGGATGGGAAAAAAATATTATAAAAAAAAAACAAATACGAATCCATGAGCAGTTAGGTGCGAAAAGAGAAAAAAGAGAAAGAAAAAACTTATTCTTCAAGTTAATAAGATTAAACTGATATTGTTTCGACTGAATAATTAATAATTTAGGTCTTAGGTACAAATTAGGCCAGAATTTTTAAGTCTGTGAATAATGTTTATGAAACAGTATAAGGCTTGGGTTGGCTTTTTTGGGTTGGTCTCTCCATACAAATGAGATACCGGCTCCAGCCATTATGAACCCAAACCAGTTGTTCAAAATCTTGTTGACGTATAAAATGCTACAAACTTACTTGTCCTTCAAAAGTCTTCTCAATCATATTGAACGCCTGCAAGATTTCATCATATGCTTCAAACATATTAGTCCAGAAACTTTCTTCCACCATTACTTCTGACCGTCCTGACGATATAATAGTTTCAATCCAAACTTTCAAAGCATTTTGTACTAAGTGCAATAGTCTACTAGCATACAATATATTGAAATCATAACAAGTACGCAACTAATCCTTGGAAATTGAGCTTTATTGTAATAAAACTACATACCATTATCATCAACAAAATATAAAAAGTAACTAAAGAAGTAAGGCGGGCCCAGTTAAAAAAAAAAAATTCTTGAAATTTCTTTTTATTGATATTTAATAACTTGTAAGCTCGTTGTAGTTTCAAAACCAAAAACACATTAGTCTTACTATAAAATATGTTTGTAAACAAATTCAACGTGAATCCTAAGAAATCACATATACAGTTCCAGTAAAAAATATTGGTGATCACATATTTAAGGTAATCAAATGGTAATTGATATACACGGAAGAAATAAACAAATATACACAGGGCAGAAGCCAAACATGTACAAATGTTGTAGTCTGTTCCCTTTCACTCATAATCCGATGGGACGGTTATGAGTGAAACCAACACGACCGGGGAGAGAAGGCATAGGACCGACAGCTTTACGTGCTCTCCGACGCACGGGGGTTCAGACCCCAACTTCCAAACTCCGAGCTGTTATTAAGTTTTTCAGATATGTATTTACATATCTGAAAAACTTAATAACTTTTTAGGCCCGACCGGGGATTTGAACCCGAGACCTCTTGATTGGCAGTCGCATACTTCAACCGCTAGATCAACGAGGCAGTTTATTATAGACTACTACTATAAACTAAATAGCGTTATTTTATTTTTATTCTATTAATTTTGGTATCCATTCTTTTCCCTTCTCTCGGAGTTCCTTAAGAGCTTGCGTGTTATCGTGCGTGTATCCGGGAGTGGACCGGCATCACTTCCGTTGAGAAACTGTTCCGTCTGCCCAATGACAAGGAGGATTACACGAAGCTGACGGCCAACCTTTAGGATTGAAGAGGCACCCGGACTAGAAGAATTACAATATGTCTATTACATGTGAACAAAAAATGTGTGTTCCGTCCGAATTTCCGGCTTTGACATTAATATATCTTGAAGTTTTATAGGTTGTGCAATGGTCCGCTTGAAGAAATATTTTAATAACTAATAATTAAGAACATACAGCAAATAGTGTTAAGGGGGTTCGAAGTTTTCACCGCCAAACAGTTTAATACGTATTGTGAAAAGGTTAAGATTTGTGTGTAGAACAAAGGGCTTATTTGATATTTAGCGGTGATGAACATTATTGGTATCACATTCAAAGGCCTCAGTATAGCTTGCATATCTTTTTCCACAAAATTATTTTAAAAAATCTCAAAGTTATTAGTTCTTAACTGTACGGGTTGCATGATGACATAACCAATAGAAATATAATGATTTTAAAAATAAAAGGCCATGGTTGAACCGTGTCGTACGTACATTCGACTAATGGAAAATACTATTGAATAGATATTGATTCCTAGTATTTTAAATTTATTATACTAATTGGTTAACATGGTTCAATAATTAGTTTGAAAAAACTTTCTAATCTTTATTATCTAAGTGTTAATAATACTAAAAGGGTGAATCACAACTACTGATAGCTCTGTATATCTGTTATATTTTCTATAAGTTATCTATTGAATACGTATGGTTTATTCCTGTTTGGAGTACGTAGATTTAACAGATACCCTTTTGGAGACACATCAGACATACGTACTAGTTATTTTTTATTTTGTCAGTATATATTTGAAATGCCTAAATTAAACGAAAAAGATATTCAGGTACAATAATTATAAAGCACACATTATATTTTTTCTCCGCGAATTAAACTACAGACTTATAATTAGGATGTACAATTGACTTTTTTTTTCAAACTTTGCGTCGTCGACAGTGTTGCTGACACGACCACTATAAATTTTTCTTTAATGCTAAGATACAGTTTCAATCTCTTCTACATTTATCAGGGATTTTATAGACTCTCACTGCCTAGCGATGCTGTTGGCGAAGCACTATTTTAATATAATTCCGATCTGACCAGTAAAGTACGCCTTTCTTACGCCGGCTTACAGATATGAATGCAAGAATATTATACAACTGCAATCTATTGTACTCAATAATTTATTTTCTATATATACTCGTAGCTCTCTAAACATTCATCATGCAACAATTATGTGGTTGCACATTAAGCCGTCGGTCCCGGTTATCATGAACATCTATGCCAATCATTATTGGGAAGTCTGTGTACTCAAAAATACTGACAACTAGGTCTATCTTTGAATCCAGGCAAGTAGTAATGCCAAAGAGTTGTATGTGTGATCATAATTAAATCATTGGAGAAGTGGTCATTTAAGAATTCGAAGAAGATTTTGATGCACAATAATTCGTAAAGAAAATATTTACGATTTATAAAGACATTTGCAGAATGACTCCAAATAGGGGTCACGATCATCAAAATTGAGACACAAAAAGAGGAGATTGCATTACTAACCTATACGTTTGTAATAAGCAATTTCGATATAGAACTTAAACATGTGTTTTATCTCTTTCCTTCGATTTGGAGAAATATTGCGTATATTGTTATTATTTTCTACTACTAAATTGTTGAAAATTATTTAAAAATTTACGATATCTATTTTCCTACGTTGTGGAACCACATCTTATGAAATTAAATATTGCTTACCAAAATCTGAAAAGTATCTATGAAGAGTTCGTAACATTTTAAAATTCGTTCATAAGATCTAAATAAAGTATAGCACACATCTTTATTAAGTAAGTCGTGTAAGTTTAAAATTGCTTTATTCCAAAGAAAAACTTTTTATTTCACAAAATTTAGTATCATTTATAGCATAAAATAAGTTTACGTCGTAGCTCATTGGAAAAATTAAAGTGTAAGCAACTAAACTGGAATTAAGTTTATGACGTAGATAGCCGTAAAATATATACATTAAGTGATAATACTTATTCTATTGCATGTGGTATATATTTTTAAGTTTTCTTCAAGTATTCTGAACTTTTTGAATGGTCAACACTAAACAACATTGTTGACTGCCTCGGTGGCGCAGCCGTAGCGTATACAACTGCCGTTCTTGAGGTCTCGGGTTCGATTCCCGGGTCGAATCAAATGTTTGTTTGATCTACTAATATTTGTTTCGGAGTTCTTGTGTTTTGTATGTATGACATGTATATGTCGGGTTAGGCCCAGACATTAGAAGTAAAAGTCAGATATGGCAAGATACAGAATTTATTTAAATAACTCACATAAATCAGAATATCTTAAATCTAGGAAATTAACAAATGTCTAGAATTATTTAAATATGTTACTATGGCAAAGAAGGCGGTCACATAGGTCAGTACTGACTGTCAGGGACAGTGGTCCACGTACCCACCGCAATAAAGATAGTACTAATTATCAGAGATAACGTTCCACATCCAATAATCGTGCCGTACTGACTGTAGAGAGACAGTGGTCCGTGCACCAGGACGCAATCGTTCGAAATGCGTGCCGTCTCAACAGCGCAGCTCGTTATAAAGGCGTTCGCTTAGGGGGGGGTAACGTCACAATATTTGAATCTTAAGTCTTTTGAGCCATATAATAGATATAAAATTAAATCGACTAAATAAAATTTCAAATGGTGCGTCCGGTGCACGTTCCACTAGCGCCATCCAGTCGCCGTCTCTCGCAGCTAGAATACAGTATGGCTACCGTCAAATACATTTACAAAAATGTATATATGTATTTATGTCAGTTGTCTAGTACCTTACTTACCTACCATTATACAAGCTCTGTTTAGTTTGGGACTAGATGGCGTTGTGTGTTAGATGTCTGGAATATTTATTTATTTATTATTGTCCTTTCTTTGAGTATTTGTAAGAAACCCGGCTGAACAAAATAACGCTTAAAAATACATATATAAATGCGAATATTGTCCAAATACTGAAAAACCATCATATAAATAAAAATAAAAAAATACAAAAGAAAATATATATAATAAACAGAAAAAATCGTATGGTAACATAACTGAATGTTTGATGCTATAATGTTAGATGTTAATTCTTAATTACTTTTTTAAAATGAAAGATAAATATCTTATTGTAGCAATTTGTTTTGAAATGGAAAGATATATTGGAGAGCCAGTATATTACTGATTCAAAGAAATGTTTACTATCTTGTTCTTTGTAATATCAACCGATACAATTACTTTAGTTAGTATTAAATGTATTTAGAATCATACATTTACTTATTAATAATCATATTAATTACTCTTAGTGTCAAGACACTAATATGTAATGTCCACGATGTAATTTGCACATAAGTCTTGTTTTACAACGTTTCTATTATGTTTTGTGAGAAAAGTGTTATTTTAAATGAAAAAAACGAACTAATTGACCAACATACATAAGGTAAAACAGTCAAATCTCGATTGAGAATAGGTCTACAATAACTCGAACAGAGTTAGATTCAGTATTTGTATACGCATATGGAACCATGGCAGAACCATACTTCGGCATATATTTACCAGTTCAACCCGAATAATTGTCTCACAGGGAGTCGTTCTAAAATAATTATTTCCTTGCATTCAGTAAGTGACGGAGTTCACAAAGGGATTACTCAAATAACGGCAACATTCTTGTGACTCTTGAATCGCAGGTGTCCATGGCCTGCGATAGTCACTAACCATCAAGTGACGCGTCGACTGCCTCTTTGCCTGACACATTCCTTATAAAGAAGTTACTAGGATATGGGCACAAACTGCTTTATCAGTTTTGTCAAAAGGAATTTATGCTGCAAAGGAATTAAAAATTGGGCAATAACATTGCACAAACCTTATACACGTATGCATACTAGTTTATTTTCGACCACAATAACAAGCCAAAGAGTTAACATTACAACAGTGCAAACTGTAAAATAATAATAATGTATGAAGTATGAAGATGTAACAATTTTAAGAGAAGTGCAGCATCCACAACGTAGGCACCACATACGTTCATTTTCTTGAATGAAACCGCTTGCAGGCGCTGAATATTCTTGCATATTTTTCTTTGCGTAGCTGGAATAAGTTATAAATATTTCGTGGAAGAGCTATGTATAGACATATTCAAGCATGGCTAATCGTGGGTGATGGGATTTGAGATTGGGTTTTACTATGACTACAATTCAATGATATTTATCACAAACGAACCAAAAATCACTTTGTTAGTATATAATAGTTAATAAATCATCCTTGAGGTAATATTTATTAAATGAGTAGTTGAGAACATTACGCACTACAAATTTACAGTTATATTACTTATGTTATTGATCATGCCAATTACAACGTAAATAAAGGATTTTTGAATATGGTACAGATAGTTATATATTAGTTCAACTAATTTGTGCGCGCGGCGCTATGTGTAATTATATAGCTTTAATTTGTGTGGCAGTGACGTGGCCGTTGTCGTCCGAGCAACGCGTGTTGTTATCGCTTTTTTGCACGGCTACAGTCGCTAAGGAAAATGTCTAGTTATTCGAGGAGAATAACTAAACAATAAGAAGTCAGTTACGTTTGATTTATGTTTCATGTGCTAATTTCTTAAGATTTTTACTTAATTTTCATTAGGAATAAATATAATTTTCAACGGTAACGTAGCTAACCAAAGTCGAGTTAATGTAGCTTAAAAAGTTTAATTGCCATGATAAAAGTGTACTGAATATAAAGCTATCAAAATAGTCTATCGAAAATTTTGTATTGTATAGAAACAATTAGTATCTCTATCAGCTGCTTTTAAAATGCCTCGTAAACAAGATCATTAACTTTATTTATATACCACGAAACTTCATCGCAGCCCGGAAATTTGCAATCCCAACTTTCATAGAACAATAAGCGTAAAATAAAGCTATTCTTGGCTATTAACTTGATGTAATCCCCGCTGTTACCAGCTGTTTTAAACAAACAATGCCTTAATAAACGTTCTAATAAAATGTAATGAATCGCCCTTTCAGACTATGAATTAAAACAATATCGAAAACACTTGAGAGGGTTAGGGGTTGCAAAAAAAAAATTGATTAAGGCAATGAGTATTACAAAGATTGTTTGGCAAACAGATGATCTGTCAATTAGGTCACTCTCTTTTAATTAATAGGCTCTGTCTGTAATTGTCAATAAACAAAGATAGGAATTATATATATTAGAATCGAAATTGAGTGAACATTTAAACAGTATGCGAAAGAGAACAACAATGGCGGTAGGAGTATCAGAGAAAACTTAACTAATATATGGGCTGAAGGAAAGTAAAGTTACTCTTAATTTATATCTCCGTATAAAAACCGCAAAGCACGTGCAAAGAAGTTGGAATCAGACAACTTTAACATTGATGTTATACGTTCAACTATTCAAAATTATCATTAAGAACATCACCTTACTAGAGCGGAAAAGAATATTTCAAGAAAAATTTAACTACGGTGGAAGTATTTCGACTTAGTATACAGTTTTGTTAAAGTGGGGATATAAATGGCGAAAACCTACGAATAACAGACGTTTAATTATAGAGCGGCATGACATTCAAGAGTTACGGCTTTGTTACCTTAAAAATTTACTCAAATATCGTCAAGAAAATTGGTGTATCGTATATAAAGATGAATGGAATCGAAGCGCTCATAGCCCACTTGCACTCGATGATTAGAAAAAATCAACGAGGCTGAACAACGATGGAACGTTCAGTACCTGAATGGGTGACCGCTGGTGGCATGTTACCATGAGCCTCTCCGTGATTTGGAGGTCACGTTAAGCGGTCGGTCCCGGTTTTTATCATACGATAACAGTCGTGAGGCTTAGTTGGAGGCCTTCGGGCGGCTTAAAAATATTCAATGGCAAGATACGTAGCCACAACGTATTCTTGCCAGTACGCAATCCGCACTTGGCCGACGTAGGTACGTATGGCCTTAACCTTCTCCTGAGAGGAGACCTGAGCCCAGCAGTGTAACATTATGGGTTGTTTATGATACACAGATGAGAGATATATCTTTACCAAAACAATATTTCTTTTAAGATTGATGAATTACTATAGCCATATGGCATAAAAGTTCTTCGCACCACCATATCATCCTGAACTAAACCCATAGAAAAAGTGGGGGGAATTTAAAAAAATTACATTGCTTCGTATAAAATTGTTCAAAATAGGGAATAATGAAACTAATAGTCATAGTCTTGTCAGTCACTGTATATATACAAGGTTTACCCAAACATAGCGCCGTGCGCACAGATGAGGTCAAGTATGTTTCGCCAATATTTGAGAAAACGGACAATTTTAAACTATATTAGTTGGTATAGTGCACTTAGCAGGAACACGCACGACTTAACTAATTGAACCGTCAATAATCAGTTGAAAAAATAGTATAATGGTTTTTATAGTTCACTTACTTGATGTTTCACTTTCATTCATACGCAGAAGACATAGTGACTTCAGATCTTCCATTATTAAATATACATTTTCACATTTATAACTGAGATATATTTGTGTAACTATATCTTTGCATAATGCTATCAAATTCAGTGATAATATTAGTGGGAACTGAAAAATTTGCATAAAATTCGTATTAGTAATTAGTACATTTTAAAGATAGGCAGTAAATTGTTAAATTTACTTACACCTTTAACCATTTGTTTCAAATATACTAGAATTAGTACGTTAAACAGAGTTCGCACAAATATTAATATTGTATAGAAAATAATCTGGAATAGCAATAAATATGTTACGTTAATTTAAAATTCTATTTATTAGCTGTACGCTTTTAAGCTAATGAGTAGTGCAAAGAGCGGCGCAGGAAGGATCAAACTGTTACGCAGCCCACCGTAAGCCTACTTGTTGGAGCTAAACTCCTATTGTAGTTTTATATTAAAGATTACATCGGTAAACGATATTGTTGGATTTAAGTAAAAGTAGTTAGGTAAATCTTTACAGACATATTGCTTGGAATTTTCTAAGACTCACTTTGGGAAGAAACACCAAAAGTATTTTTTCAGAGTTCGTGAACAATTATTAGAATAATAGTATCAAACCATTAATAGCATAGGAAAGTTTTCCAGTGATACTAAACAAAGGTTATATATGTCCTGTTATTGGAGATGGAAATGGAGAAGTGGGATAAGCAGTGAAAGTTGCGATCAACGCTGGTTATGGTCACGTCAATTGAGCACACGAGAATCTGGGCTTGGAGTATCTGAATTTGTACCTGATACTCTTCCCTCAAGCTTGATGAAGATGCTAATGGTAAGTTCATAGTCTCCGTTGTGAATTATGTGGGCAACTGGAAAGCTCTAGCGACCCTGTTAGAGAAGGGCTTACCCAGAGGCATTGGGGTTTTCATTTACGGAAACCAATATTATAAAAAGAAATATAAATATTAGTTCTATCAGTTTTCTAGTACCCCTAACACAAGCTCTGTGCTTAGCTTGGGACTGGGTGGCGTTGTGTGTTAGATGTCAGAAATATGTATGTATTTAAATGGACCAGTTGCTGGAAGCTGCGAAGATCAAGCCTGTCATGCTTTAGATCGAAATCCAGCCGTACCTAAACTTGCAGACTCTGATCGACTGCTGGTGGGCTCATAACATAGCAGTAACTGCTTACACACCACTAGGCTTTGGAGACAGACTTTGACTAAACCTGATGACCCCAGACTCTTAGACGCAACTCAATAACAAGCCTATTGCTGAAAAGTACGGGATTGCGCAAGTAATTATCAGGTATGCTATCGACGGTGCGACGACTGTTACCAAGTCTCGTATCATTGAAAACTTCAAAGTGTTTAATTTCTAGCTGACCCTGGAGGATATCGAGGAGATTGAATCTTTGGGAGATAATCGTCATCCTGGTTATCCATTCCACGACGAGTACTAGAAGACTTAGCTTATATTTGAAGCACTTATCGTAATCACTAACGGCCTCATTCAAGTGCTATTTAGCTTTAGAATAGTTCTGGAAAATAACGTTTATGAATAGGGCTGAGGATCGGAAATATTATTTTACTATCGGAATTATTATTAAGAAAACTTTTCAGATACAGTATAGGGTCTGGGTTGTTCTTTTTCAAGTCGGTCTGTCCTTACAAACGGCATACAAACTTCAGTCGTCATAAACCCAAATCAATATTTGTCAGGATCTTGTTCACCTATGGAATCCTACAAAACTTACTTGTTCTTCAAAAGTCTTTTGAATTATATGGTACACCTGCAATATTTCATCGTATACTTCAAACATAGTAGTCCAGTAACTTTCTCCCACCGTTCCTTGTGACCTTCCTGACGATATAACAGTTTCCATCCAAACTTTCAAAGCATTTTGTACCAAGTGTAGTAGCCTAGTAGCGTACAAAACATTAAAGTCAAAACAAATTATTATTAGGTGCGTAATAAATGCTTGGAAACTGAACTGCATGGTAACACTATCAAGTAAAATCATCCACAAAATATGAAAAGTAAGTAAAGAAATGAGGCATGCCCAGTTAACAAAAATTATGTTTTTATTATTATTGATATTCAGTAACTTGTAAGCTCGTTGTAGTTTCAAAACCAAATACACATTATTCTTATTAGAAAATATGTTTGTACACATATTCAACGTGAACCCAAAAAAATACAATATGAAATCAGATATACAGTTCCAGTACAAAATATTGGTAATCACATCTTTATGGTAATCGTCTAGTAATTGATAAGCACGCAAAAAATAAACAAATATACACAGGACAGAAGCCGAACATGAACAAATGTTGTAGAAATAAGTGTTTGAAGTGATAAAATTGTGTCTTATTTGATATTTAGCGGTGATGAACATTGTTGGTATCACATTTAAGGGCCTCAGTATAGATTGCATATCTTTTTCCACAAAATTATTTAACAAGATCTCAAAGCTATTAGTTCTTAACTGTACGGATTGCATGATGACATAACTATTAGAAATAAAATGATTTAAAAATAAAAGGCCATGGTTGAACCGTGTCGGACGTACATTCGACTAATGGAAAATACTGTTGAATCTATATTGATTGCTATTATTTTAAATTTATAATGCTAATGCATTATACTAATTAATTAACATGGTTGAATAATTAGTTTGAAATAACCTTCTAATCTTTATTTTCTATAGCATAGCAAAATAATGAATGACAACTACTGATAGCACTCCATATCAATTATATTTTTCATCAGATATCTATTGAATGCGTATGGCTTATTCCTGTCTAAGGCTCGTAAATTTTATAGATACCCTTTTGGAATCACGTCAGATATACGCACTTTTATTTATTTTTTATTCTGTAAGTTCATAATTGGAATATCGAAATTAAACTAATAATATATTTAGATATAATAATTATAATGCAAATATTATTCATCATTACATCAAGATCAAGAAATAAAGTACAGACTTATAATCTATATAAGATCTATATACATATATATCTATATAAGAATATACACTGTCATTTTTTTTTTCAAACTTTAAACAGTATTGCTGACACGACCGCTACACCCTTTTGCTGTTGTCCTAAGGTACAACTCGAATCTCTTCTATATTTATCGGGAATTCCAAAGACGCTCATTGATTACTGCTGCTTTTGACGAAGCTCTTTTTAATATAATTCTGATCTTACCAGTATAGTACGCCTTTCAGGCATGCCCGACTTACAGCCAAGAACAACTTCTTTAACAATACAACCTTAACTATAACAAGTTTTTCTTGGTTGATCGTTGACTTTTGTAGAGGTAACAATTGCGATCTTTCATCAACAACCTATAATGCCCCACTGCTAGGCTCGGGTCTCCTCTTAGCAGAGGGTTAAGGCCATACGTCCCCACGCTGGCCTAGCGCGGGTCGGGGACTGGCAAGACTACATTGTCTCTACGTATTCTTGCCATTGGATATTTTTAAGCAAGATATTTTTAACATTACAACCGGGATCAACTACTTAACGTGACCTCCGAATCACGGTGACGCTTATAGTAATATACCACCAACGATCAACAATCTAAGTATTATCGGCGCCGTCGTAGCTTACCCTCGGTGATAGTTTCCAATCACCGAGTGCTACTGGACTATGAGCGCCTTTGAATGCTCTGCAATCTTAAGAACTCATTAACCTTTTCTATGTGTATACTTTTATCTCCGTAAATGTTCATCAAGAAATATGAATATCTAATTTTTTTTAGTAAAATGATAGATAACTACAAGTGCTACAATTTTTTTCAGGAGCCTAATCAAATACTGTAATTATTCAGATTTATGTAAGTATAACTTAATAATATATAAACGTAAATGCAACTTATAATATTCTATTGTTAACAAGACAATTAATGCTTGTTAAAATACCAAAAGTACGATGGGAGATGTTTTTCTAGTTGAATTCGATGAATGAATGAATAGACGGTTCATTTACAAGCTTTTATTTAATTTCACACGATGTTTGTCTGTAATCAAATCTTGCAAGTTAAAGAAGCAATTCCCTATTTCCGATTGAGTTGAAATTTGAAATGTACCTTTAGTCCTGTTGGCGTTGCAATTTTATTTAATTGGTATTATTATTAAACCGCCATTTTGTTACGGCGGCCATTTTGAATTGCCCACCCAATATGCATATCTAAGTTATTTTTTATAAAGAAATAAAAATATCCTTTTTTTTTAAATCACTTGTTTATAATTATTTCTATAATACATTAAAGTGTCAAGTCCGTTGCCGACCTTTGACATGAAAATCGGCTTGATGCTTCTTAGTTACTGTTAAAAATGAAGAAAAAATTTAACTTGTATTATTAAACTCAAAATAAAACGGCTATTTTGATAAAATAACTTTACAATAGAGTAAACTGTAGTAGAACAATAATATGTTGAGTGAGTAACTGAAGAAGTCCTACATACAGCTCAGCGTCTAAACTGAATAGACTACAAACTGTCATCTTGGTAAACGCAGCGTTGTGAAGTCGTTGGATATTTTTCAATAGCTTCCTCTTTTCGTCTGTGAAGCATGAATAATTAAAAATTAAATAATTAATTTTATAATAATCTTGTTAATTAGGTGGTTGCATCATTGAACTACAATTTCTATAAAAATGTCTTCTTTTTTGACTGCAAATGTTTGTATGATCTGCAAATATTTGTTTCGGTGTTTGGGTTTTTTCTATGTATAATATGTATGTATTTACAAAAAAAGCATATAAGTATTAATATCAGTTATCTAGTACCCATGGTACAAGCTCTGCTTAGTTTGGGACTAGTTGGCGTTGTGTGTTAAAATGTCTGAACATATTTTATTTTTATTTATTTATTTAAGTAAAGCAATTTCCAAAATACCATTTTTATATATTAATGTGTAGATCGTCTATTTTTATCTCTAATGTTAGTCAATGTTCGTAATTTATAACGTTTGTCAGAAGAAAACTTTATGGGCCTCCGGTATCCTCACTCACTCGGTGAAACACAACTCAAGCACTGTTTAACACCGGTTTTCTGTGAGGCCGTGGTATCACTCCGTCCGAGCCGACCGTTGTATGCAAAAGCGTGGCTCTCCCACGGTAGATAAGTATAGGTATATATATATATATATAAGTAGGTAAGTATGTTTATATAATATTATAATGTTATGGAAATTAACATGTACAATAAGGGAGGCTACAAACCATTTACTTTCCATCCTCACCTCCCATATCAAATGTAAAAAAAAATGTGTAATTCGCTCTTGATGGCTGATGGATTAAATTTTTGTATGATCTGTAAAGAAATTCTTTCGGAGTTTGGCTGTTTTCTATGCACATCAGTACAAGCTCTGCTCAGTTTGGGACTAGATGGCATTGTGGGTCAGATGTCTGAAATATTTGTTTTTATTTATTATTTTATTCCTGGACACATTGCCTCGGCATTTTCTACTTGGCAGCCTATGGATGGTAAAGAAATGTTGTCTTAAATTATACGTTGTAATGTTTTTTTTTCAAAAAATCTAAGTATATATCACATCTACCTACTTTCATTTCATTTCAAGTGCCTGTATTACCAGTGATTAATACTACATTAAACAGCTCCAATCACATTATCGTACATTGCATACCTTATTTAAAAATTTAAATAATGAAGAATAACGTCGTACCTGATGCCTTGGATAATGGTATTGATTGAACGATCTCCTGTCCGTTGCCAATTGCAAGGCAAAATGATTCGGATTGCATGGATAATCCGATATGTAACATTAAATTTTTCACGTACCAAACAATGATTAAAACTGCTCTTTGAATACTTTCATTCTGCAAGTAATATTTTATAAAAGTAAGAGGCCTCTAATTAAGTATGGTTAGTAACCATTTTCATATTCTCTATCTTTTTAATTTAATTTCAACATCATCATCAACAGTATTCAAGAACACATTGATGGACATTTATTTAGAAAGAACTTTTTAGAAATAATTACATTTTATCCACGCAAATTCGTCTGCGTCTCTTTACCATCGTGATCGGCTCCTGTTAGTCTTACCGAGATATAAACTTCTTATCTTAGGCACAACACAAAAACACACATTAAAAAATCGTGATTAGTCGGTAAAACAGTTTCAGAGTTCACCGTATCAGTAACCTGACACAAGAATATACAATGTTTAATTTGTTGTTGTTAAAAATGCAAAAACATAATTCAGTATCCCCGCTAAATTCAGCCCCATAAAATCTGGTTAAGCAGCCAATTAACTAAACTAACCATTAGATCTATATTTTTATTTTTTATTATCTAGCAAAAAAGACTGCTTGGTCCAGTTGACGTAAGTGACTGGCGATCAAGAGGTCTCGGGTTCGATTTCCAGGTTGCTGTTGGGTTTTTCTTACAAGAAATTCTCAATAGCAACCCGGAGTACGGTGGATGGCGATGTTTCCCACCCATGCCTCGGAGAGCACGTTAAGCCGTCGGTCCCGGTTATTATGAACATCTACGGCAATCGATATCGGAAAGTCAGTGCCCTTAAATATACTGACAACTAGTTTAATCTTCGAATTCAGTTCAGTCTCAGGGTTGCGAAGATTGACGCCAGTCGCTTCGTGGAAAACCTGATATACAGGTAAAACCAGTTGAACCAGTAGCCGACTCCAAATAATCTAAGGAATAATAAGAGCTAGGAAGATGATGATTATTTACAAAAAGTCTTTCGTTGGCAAAATTCATTCCTTCACTGCTGATATTGATGATACTCAACTAGTTTTAGTTGTGATTAATAGTAATATTGCCAATGAGTTGTGTGTGGATCATACTTACATCGTTGGAGAAGTTGTCCTTTATGAATTCGAAGAGGATTTTGATATACAATAATTCGTGAAAAAAACTATTAACGATGTTAAAAAGAATCTGAAAAAATATGTTTAATTAAAGCAAGAAACAATAGTACCATATAAGGTTCAATAATTTAATCTAAATATCTATAAAAGGCACTGTAAAAATTATGTTTACTAAAGAAAATAAAAGAAAAAAGGACATAATTGATGAACATTGTTCTTTTGATTGTAATGTGTCAGGTCTAAGTCGACCTTCGACTATTCAAGTATTCTCCCGAAAAATACTTGAATACTTGGGCCACATGACGAGGAGAGAAGGCCATAATCTAGAAAGACTTTCTCGGCACTACGATTTTTGCTGCCCTTTAAACGGCTCAAGATAAGAACAGGTAGCGAGCTATCACTTGCAGAATCTCTTCAAATATGGGTCACGACCATCAAAATTGAGAATAACGACACAAGGAGAGGATATTGCATTATAAACCTTTATATTTATGATAAGCAATTTCAGTATGGAACTTAAACATGTGTTTTATCTCTTTCCTTCGAATTGGAGAAATATTGTGTGTGTGGTTATTATTTTCTACTACTAAATTGTTGAAAACAAATGTTAAACAATATCTAATGAAATAAATGTTGCTTACCAAAATCTGAAAAGTATCCTTGAAGAGTTTGTAACATTTTAAAACTCGTTCGTAAGACCTAAATAAAGTATGGCACACATCTTCATTAGGTAAGTCATGTAAGTTTAAAATTGCTTGATTCCATAGAACAACTTTTTGTTTCACAAAATTTAGTATTATTATAGCATACAGTAAGTTTATGTCGTAGTTCATTTGAAAAATTAAGGTGTAAGCAACAAAAGTGGAATTAAGTTTGTGACGTAGGTAGCCGTAAAATATGTATATCAAGTAATAAATGAAGAGAATGATAATACTTATCCAATTGCATACAGCATATACTTTTAAGTTTTCTTCGAAAATGCTGTGAACTTTTTGAATAGTCAGCACTAAAGCAACATTGTTCTTTGTTTGAGTGACAGCGACTACAGTGTTTGTAAGAAAGCCAGCTGAATAAAATAACGCTTCAAAAATACATATAAAAATGCGTACATTGTCCGAATACTGTGAAAAACCATCATAGTAAAATATGACATAATTACGGAAAGAATAAATGGCAATAATAACTAAACATGAAATAAACGAAATTAACATGGATTTTTTGGTGTTCGGTGAGATAATATCGTTGTTTATCATGTATTTAGAACAGAAGATAACATTTTGTACTAAATTCAATGGCCGAAGCATTAACTGTACGTCTTTTCTGATAGTTTTATTTGATAAATGTTTAATTCTAAAGTTCTTCAAAGTACTCATTGTAACGACTTATAGCAATAATATGTGACAAGCTATAAAGGGAATGTAAAGCAAATTACTTACGTATAGTAAATTTCAAAATAAATAGTTTTCAGTGTTGAAAACAATTAATAAATTTCTAATTCAATTTGTAAAAAGGAAATAAACACATACACTGTTATTTGTTTGACGATGGGGCAGACTAACTTAAAGTTATTTTAGGGGTATTAAATTTTAATATCAAGGTCAAGAGAATTAAAGTTACTTTTGAAATTGAAAGTTTTCTTTGAGGCAAATTGTCAAGATTATTATGGTTACACACGTTAAATCACTCAGTGGGATTAGCTTAGCACAAGTTTTTTTTTTTATATTTAATCTGCCAAAATGACTCTGCCCTGCCTGATGGAAAGCATGAGCAGAATCCAAAAGTGGTGGCCACCATCCTCAATGCGAAAAAGAACAATGCAGCATGGTGATCCACACTATGGCGGCCTGGTGAGATGCTTTTTCACGCCCCCCTTAAAGGAACCGGGATCATAGTGAGAAGGAAACACGTGCGCTGGTAGTAAGTTCCAGGTTTTGACCGCTCGGCACAGGAAGGAAGCACCGAAGCGATGAGTACGAGAACGTATGTCTTCCACTTTAAAGCGGTGACTTCTAAGGCCGGCACGTGTTCTTCTGTAGAGGAAGGAAGAGGGGGGGATCAATTGGAAGAGCTCTTCAGAACACTCACCATGGTAAAGGCGATAGAGGACTGCCAAGGAGGCGATATCTCTACGTAACTATAGAGGCTCAACTGTCTCGGTGGCTTCGGGACTATCGATAATACGGATTGCTCGCCGCTGCAACCGGTCAAGAGCGACAAACAGGTACTGTGCGGCACCTTCGCAAAGGTGAGAACAGTACTCCACGCACGAGCGAACCTGGGTCTTGTAAAGAAGACACAGATGCCCGGGCGAGAAGAATCGTCTTACCCTGTTTAACACACCTAGCTTACGTGAGGCCGCTTTAGTGATACTCTCAACGTATTCGCNATATATATGCTGTATAATGTGCATGTATGGAGATGTATATGTATTACCAGTTATATTTATTCATTAGAATTTTAAAATTCTTCAAAACTCATTGCACCGTCAACTGCTACTTTCTCTCTGAAATATTTTGATCCATCCTAAGGTTGCCTGGAAGAGATTGCTTTGGGCAATAAGGCCGCCCTTTGTACAACATATATTTGTCATTTTCTGTACTCTCTTGTAAAACTGTAATACGGTGAGTAAATAAAGAATTTTCTATTTATCTATCTAAATACATATCGTCTCTTTAAGGTTAATTGGGCAGAGATGTGTGTTAATATTAGCTTAATATATCTTACCGTCAGAGAGATTATATATATATATGGGCTCAGGTGACTCTACTCTGTCTGATGAAAATCATGAGCAGGATCCAAAAGTAGTGGTCACAACTCAAACATTCAGAAGGCAAACAATGCAGCATGGTGACTCATACCATAGCGGTGTATTAATGTGCTTCAGCATCATTTAGCTTTCACACGAAGTTGCAGTCACGTTTGAAATGATACTACGGCTTTTTAGAAAACTGGAATTTAGTAACTCTACCGTTGCCTTTCACCGACAGGGTTCATCATTAACCGTAAATAGGCCACTGCTGGAGTTCAGCTTTTCCTTAGAAAATTTACAGTGGGAGAGCCACGCCTCGGCATGAATTAGCCAGCTATAATGGGCCAACTCGAACAGATTGAAATCACGACCTCGCAGAAAACCGGTGTGAAACAGTGCTTGTATTATGTTGTATATACATATTCACAAATTCTGCTCAATTAATATTATCAGCTCATACATCAAATAAGTTTTTGATATATTTTATGTTGGACATAGAAAGAAAATTTATTAGTTAACCCTTTGTGACCAACTCGACTTTTAACGACGAAGAAACGTATCATCGACCATTTAACAGAAATTTAAAATACTACGTCAGAAAGAGTAATAAATTCTAAAAATACTCATTAGGTTAATAATAATTCTATCCATTAAGGTGACAAAGATATAATTATGATAGCTGCAGTAATCGATAATTTTACGATGCGATGGTTTGATGTAATTTGAAAAAAGTGAACCTTTTAACTTTATTGAATTCTTTTAACGTAATTATTTCGTTTGTAATTTGTAACTCATTTCCTGTTTTCTTTAATCGTGGCTTTGACGATAACATGGAGCTAACGGGTACTAGAGTAAAAATTAGTAAAAACTTTTTAGACAGAGATTTCCAAAAAGTGTTACTTCCCACACAAATTTTACAACATATGTTTTTCTTATCAAAATTTTCCATTAAAAGTAATTGTATTCTGCCCAATGGTATCGCTTACCATATAATTTCACTACTTGGCATGCTGTTTTACATGGCTCTAAATCTAAATGCTTATAAAGTCGATTTATTTATTCAAGCATTAGCAAGCAGTTCAGTGTTGAGCTTCACTTTTATTTCGAGCTTTCTTATTTGTATTACTGGTTACTTCTTGTTTTACTTTCATAATGTATTCTCCTGTAATGAACATGTGCGGATGATTATCATCATTCAACGATCTTTCAGAACTATTCATTTTGAAAAGTATAAGAATATCGTCTTTGATAATTGGGGTTACATTTTTAGGCATCTCGTAGCATATTTGGTTTTCCTTCTTTTAAATTTAAGCGTATCTGTCACTGTTTATTATTTCTCCTTGGTGTACTTTGATGTGTATATGTCTTATGGCGTTTGCTTGAGCAAACTTTTGCGTGGTGGTATTCTTGCATGGGTATCCGAAGTCCAACATTACACTCAAGTGTCTCTAAATATTAATAATGAAGATGATAAACCATGGAAGCAGTTATTCCAAGTGTACAAGGATTTGATGAAAGCATTTTCAATATTCAAAAAAGTATTTCAAATTCCAGTAAGTATGCCTTTGAAATAGCTATTTTAAAATAAATGTTTTACCTCATTCTCTTCTAACGTGGTAACAAAAGTCAAATATTTATTTTGAATTTCAAAAAAGTACATAACTAAAGTAAATCATCTTAAGTCTACCGCAGTCCACTGCTAGACATAGCATACTCCAATATTACGCCACTTGGTTCGATCCTCGGCTAAATGAAGTACCTTAATCACTGATTGGAATTCGAGATTTCAAGATATTTTGTATACTGTGTTTTCATTATTTTTGTGTTATATGTAATTATTTGATGATTTGTTCCAGATATTTTTTACTACATGTGATACATTTTTACATACATTACTTTACGTACAAGCATTTTTAGCAATGGCTAAAATACCTTCAGTTGAAATCCAAGAAACGGTAAGTTTGTCTCTATCTCTGACTGCCTCGGTGGCGCAGTGGTAGCTTTCGCGACTGCTGTGCATGAGGTCTCGGGTTCGAATCCTGGGTCGGACCAAATGTTTGTATGATCTGCGAATATTTGTTTCGGAGTTTGGATGTTTTCTGTGTATAATATTTATGTATTTACAAAAAAATAAAGTATATATGTATTGATATCAGTTGTCTAGTACCCATAGTACAAGATTTGCTTATTTTGGGACTAGATGACGTTGTGTGTTAGATGTCCTAAATATTTATTTATTTATTTATTTATCTCTGTTTTTGGCTGTATGTGTTTATGCGTGTGGGTACACAGAATATTCATATGTATACATAACTAGAAATTATTTCTTCTTTATGGTTATAATTTTAATATTGTTATTTTTAGACATTCTTTCGTTTCGTAACGTTGTACTGGGTAGTAAAAAATATGAAAATTATTGCAATATTCAGTTATCATTGCGAGAAATTTTACCAAGTGATCGATGAAGTGGATGAAGCTTGCTATCGCTTGCTAAAAATTAATCAGGAGTTAGGTAAGGACCCGAAATAATCTTTACGTTGTTCAGTCGTCAATAAAACAGATTGTAAAAAATAAAATGTGATGATGGGTTAGGAATATGTCCTAACCCATCATCTCACGAAACATGTTATGTGTAATTAATATTTATTTCATTGTTATAATTAACTTCTAAACAAGAATTGTAACTACAAAACTTTTGTTCATAAAACGTGTTTCAGTGGAAAGCAAAAGACTGTGCAAGAATGTACTTCGTTTGAATCGCACTAGCTTTGAGAAGATGAATGCGTTCAGAGCCTTCGTGATTGATTCACGCTTGCCCAAGCGATTAATTAGTCTAACAGTGAACTACGTTATTGTATTATTACAAATAACTCTAAAATATTAAGTTCTATGCCTCTATCTTGATCTGTATTTATGTCTATCTCTGCATTATAGTCCGATACGTGACTGGAAACGATGGATTGATGACTAAAAGATAGATTTTAATGTAGATTACTTAATTTATGAAATCATCAATATGAGATATTTTTAATGGAGTAGTTTTACCTTATAATTAATAATGTATTCCTGATTTTTATTTATTGTGATTTAATTGTCTAATGGGATATTATTACAGTCCATTTTATTGTGATTCAAAATCTTAATTTTGAAACTATAATTTGTCTTTTTTTGTGTATGTGTCTGCTAAATCAACTCTTCTCTGCCTGATGGAAAGCAAAAGCAGAATCCTAAAACAGTGGTCACCATACTCATTGTTGAATGCAGATAATGTAATTATTTTTATGTTGACCCACATTTTGCGGCCTAGTGATGCCTATGCATTACTGCGGCTCCAAACGAAATACAACATCACGAAGCTGATCTCAGGTCTCCCGGTCCAGCTTGCCTATTCATACTGAAATCAGTGTGGCTCTACTACCTTCTAAATGATTAAATATATTATATAATTATTGAGAAAATAAAACTGATATAATGAATAAGTTTCTTTTTATTAAATAAATTATTGATGATATTTTAATTTGTAACAAGCATATAAATAATAAATCTGCTGATGATGATGTAATGTTTATGTAATTAAAACTGCGTTTGTTGCTATACCTTTACTACAAGAACCACGGGTAATAACACGAGGTGAAAGTAATCCAAAATAAAGATAGCCTAAGTTGTTTCGTATACCATCAGATTCCGCCAATTAAAGGCCCGTCAAAATCAGCATAGCCATCCCAGATATAAGCCTGAACAAGCCGACCGACCCACGACAGACTAGCATAAAAATTGAAAAAGTCCATCTTTTAGTGCTTTTTTCCTCGGACTAACCGCCAACATGATTGGCGCCCTTATTAAGCCTAGTTCCTTTTCTCATCCCATTCTATCATTGACGCCTTTAGCACTGATATGCCGCATACTTTGTCTTTCTTATTTTCATTCTCATTCATTTTTTACGTGGGTGGGACTCTCACTTTCAACACTTATTCTATTTACTGCTATTTTCACTTATATTTTATTGTTACACTTGTAGAGAAATAATGGTACTCATGGTTTTCTTAGCCTAGATACATTTTAAATTCTTCTTAGCCCAGATACATTTTCCTTTATCTTTATCTTTTAGTGTTGGTACCGTAAATCCTTTCATAAGCATTTAGTGAAAAGCTTTTAATAAGAAATGGTAATAAGACACTATAATATAATTCTTTTGTATAGATTTATTATAATCTCCAACTAAAACACAGTCAAATAAAGGTCCCCAACCCGCACTTTGCTAGCGTGGGGACGTATGGCCTAAACCCTCTCCTGAGGGACATTATGGGTTGTTGATTGATAATAATATTAATGTTTGAAGGCGCTCATAGCCCAGTTGCACTCGGTGATTAGAAACCATCACCGAGGGTAAGTAACGACAGCGCAGTCAGTTCCTGGATGGATGACCGCCGATGGCATGTTACCATGAGCGAATCCATGATTCGGAGGTCACGTTAAGCAGTCGGTCCTGGTTAATATCATACGATAACAGTCGTAAAGCTTAGTTGGAGGCCTTCGGGTGGCTTAAAAATATTCAACGGCAAGATGACGTTGCCACAATGTTGTCTTGCCAGTCCCCAACGCACTTTAACAGCGTGGGGACGTATGGCCTTAACCCTCTCCTGATGGGTTGTTGGTGATAATGTTGATGTGTAGGAAAATAGAATAGCTATAGACGGATAGATTACTTATTTAGATACGTAATACGATATGATACGATAATCACGGAGACGCTCATGGTAACATGCCACCAGCGGTCACCCATCCAGATACTGATAGCGCCGTTATTGCTTACCCTCGGTGATTGTTTCTATTCACCGAGTGCAACTGGGCTATGAGCGCCTCTTTTCCTACACGGATAAGACAAATTGAATTAGAACGACAGCCTAGCTGGTGATGCGACCATATTGGGTTTTATTCTAACCATTCAGAGTATTCATAGAATTTTTAATAAGAAATGTCTTCGCTCCTTCACTTTAGTCAACTGGTTATTAATTATAAATTATTTTGTAATAATTCACATCTCTTATGAGTCAATCACTCATACTTTAATAGTCTTAAAGACAATATGCTTTGATGTTAATGTATTTTAAAACCTCATCATCATCAATGAATCAAAAAAAATCAGTAAAACATTTGCTGGATAAATTTTTTTCATAATCATAATCTTCTTGTCTAATATATAAAATTATCATGTCGTGGTGCTTGTTACCGAACCTCTCCGAAATAGCTGGACTGAATTTTTATGGAATTTTGTGTGGGTATCGGGTAAGTCTGAGAATCAGCCAACATCTATTTTTCATACCCCTAAATGAAAAGGGTAACACACGCCTAAATAATTTGCAAGGATAGTGCCCACGTTGACGTTGAAGCAGGAAGGCATGGCGTTTGTTAATAGTCTGCCATTCAGCTGCATCAGGGAAGCACTCCAGTACCACGGGGTGCCAGAATACCTGAGGCGGCTAGTGGCAGACTATTTGGAGGAGCGTACCGTCGTGTACGAGGATCGAGATGGCGCCTTGAGGCGGCGACCCATGTCGTGCGGCGTTCTGCAGGGGTCTGTCCTAGGACCACTCCTGTGGAACGTGGGGTACGACTGGGTCCTTAGAGTGCGTCTCCCTCCCGGGTTGGGCGTAATTTGTTACGCCGATGACACGTTGGTCACAGCCCGGGGGGGGGAAACTTCCAGGAGGCAGCGTGTCCAGGGGAGTATCTCTGGTGGTCGGGCGCATCGAGGCGCTGGGCTTGCGGGTGGCCCTGGACAAGACGGAGGTCCTGCTCTTCCATGGGCCCCGTCGCGGGCCGCCCCCCGGCGCCTCCATAGTGGTCAACTCGGTCCTCGTACCGGTTCGGGCCCAGATGAGGTATCTGGGCCTGATCCTCTGAGATGTTGCGGTAACGGGAGAAATGACAACACGCCCGTTTGTAGATCGATCCCATTTATTACTGACTGTTCACATTAATTACTTACACCTAATACATAGTACTCATGCATATACACTTCATGCACACTTCACCTGAGGGGTGAAAGAGAAAAAAAAAAAAAAGTTTCTTTTTTTTTTGTGTTAATTATAGGTAAGTAATAAATTCGTATAAGCAAATGTAAGAGTACATAATAATTGATAGTAAACCTAAGATTAAACATACAATTTTAATGGTATGAGTATACAAAGAGTATAATAGAGTATAAAGATTATAATTGTATGAAAGTATATAAAATAAGGGTATAAATTGTATATAAGTATCTGATGCTAATTCCTTAAGTTCTAGAGGCCTCTACTAACATTTAAAAAGTTTAGTCCTATCCTTATGCACTATCTCAATTTTCTTATGTTTCTCAATCTTAACATTAGGTCCCATATCTTCTACTACATTGTATGGACCTTCGAATACACTATCTAACTTACGTCCACATTCATTTTTGACTAAAACTAAATCATTTTTCTTATAATTAATAGGGTTACATTTTATATCATATCCTAATTTTCTTTTTTCTTTACTAGTAATAAGATTTGCCCTAGCGTCTTTAAGAGCCACTTGCAACCTATATTTTAAATCTAGTGGATAGCTCTCCGTATTATATAGAGGGTCTATCTCACTACATAGGTTGCTTGGAATATTACACGTCCGTCCAAAAACTAGCTCGAAAGGAGCATATTTCGTTTCAGTGTGTATTGTATTATTAAAACTGAAACACCAAATGATATCCAGTGCGACCATGGATAACTATTCGTACAATAAATCCTTAAAAATGCGCCTAAATGCTTATGTGTATTTTCAAGTGAGCCGATTGATTGATGGTGATAGGATGTAGAGGCTAATTTTTCTATGTTTAGGAGTATACAAACCTCAGTCATCGTTGCAGAAACAAATTCTGTGCCCCTGTCCGTCGCTATAATTTCAGGGATGCCGAAACGTAAAACAAAATTTTGAACAAAAGCTCTCGCGACAGTTACTGTTTCCTTGTTTCGTATCGGGTATACCTCTATAAACTTTGTTAGTTCACATTGGATAGTGAGAATGTAACTATACCCCTCTTCGTCTCTATCCAATGGACCCACTAAATCTAGGAATATCTTTTGGAAAGCGGCCGTAGCTGTCGTGGTAATCGTCATAGGCTGCTTAGTGTATTTACTATATTTCATCTTTTGGCACTTAGAGCATTTAGTTACAAAATCATGAACATCTTTTTCCAGGCCTGGCCAGTAAAATTGCCTTTTGATGATAACATCATAGTCATTCTCCTTATACCAGCGTGACCGCTAGTAGGAAGTAAGTGAAAATCATGCATGATAAATCTTTTGACGTCATCGTCATCAATTCTCTTTACTCCTCTGAGTATACATACACGTGGTCCGGTCCACGATTTTAATGATTTGAGTTCATTACATAGTTTTTTAATAAATTCTTCGTTATCCTTATTCTTTATAATACATATTTCCTCTATCTTAATTGATTTACAAAATTTCTCTAACTTCGTCACAAATTCGGCTCGCGAGAATTGTGCCCGAAAGTTGAGGTTTATATATAAAATCATTTTAGTAGGGACGTAAACAAAACATTCACTTTCTATTTCTATCTTATTATCTTTTTTTAATTTGTAAATTTTTTTTTCTTCCATTAATATCATTTCTACCATATTGCACGGCTTCCTTAATAATTCTACGACTCTAGGGTGATCAGTCCTGCTGTCAGTAGTTTTATTAAGAACCGGCTGTTCGTTCTTACTATCCTTCTCACTTTTTTTCTTTTGTGCCCTAGTTAAAACATTCACTTCCATAATTTCCTTATTCATACTCTTCAAGTCATCCGACGTAATACACACCCTAGACAGTGCATCTGCGACTGCATTGTCTTTTCCTTTCACATACACAATCTTAAAGTCATACTCCTCAAGTACCAACCGAAATTTTATTCCTTTCATTCCGAATAAGTATAAAAGTGGCTTATGGTCCGTCATTATGGTGAAGTGCCTGCCAAACAAATACGGTCTATAGTATTTGACGGCCCAAACTATAGCAGTCAGCTCTTTTTGGATGGTAGGGTAATTTAGTTCTCCTTTATTTAGAGGCCTACTAGCGTATGCCACCGGTCTTAAATCTTTGTTACACAAGACTGCGCCAATAGCCATGCCTGATGCATCAGTTTGTATAATAAATTCATTGTCGTCAGAAAAATCGGGGTACTGTAGTATTGGTGGGGTCATTAAGGAAGTTTTTAAGAAACCAAAAGAGTTTTGACATTCTTCTGTCCATATAAATGCCTGATTTTTTCTACATAATTTGTTAAGTGGTAAGGTTATCTCTGCAAATGAAGGTACAAATTTGCGGTAGTAGTTACAGAGAGCTACGAATCTTTTTACATCTTCTACGTTTTTGGGGAGAGGGTAACTTTGTAACACTCTTGTTTTTGCTGGATCGGGTAAAACACCTTCTGCAGAAACAAGATGTCCTAGGTAAAGTATTTCCTTTTTCAAAAATTGACATTTGTCGGGGTTTAATTTTAAATTGACTTTTCTAAGTCGTTCAAGGACACTTACTAGATTTTTGTTATGTATCTCTAAATTACGCCCAAAAATGATTAGATCATCTAAATACAGGAAACACTTATCGTACGTCAAACCTGACATAGCTATTGACATTACTCTACTGAAATTACTACAAGAAGTTTTAAGTCCCATTGGCAAACGCTGTAACTGATACTGTCCGGTACTAGTAGTAAAGGCCGTGTACTTGCGACTCTCAGGACATAAACTGACCTGGTAGTATCCTTGATTTAAATCGAGATGTGAAAAGTAGACAGAGCCAGCGAGCGAATCTAATATGTCAGTAATATTTGGTAGTGGAAATTTGTCATCTACAATAACCTCGTTTAGTTTCCTAAAATCGACTACCAAACGCCACTTTTTTGATCCTTCAGATTTTTTAGGGACCAATAACACTGGACTGTTCCAGTCACTTTGTGCCTCCTCTATTATATCGTCTGTAAGCATTTGTTTAATCTGTCTATCAATCTCTGGTTTCATAGCTTGAGGTAAACGATAAGGCTTTACATAAACAGGATTAAATTTGGTTTAAGCGTTATCGATTGTTGGTAAACGTTTGTTGTATTAAGCTTATCTCCTGGTAAAAAGAATACGTCTGAATACTTAGAACAAATTATCTCTATAGAATTCTTCTCTTCGCTGTTTAAATGGTTTAATTTTAATAATTGAATTGAATTTCGTGCTCTGTCAACATTTGTTTTAATTTTAGAAAAATTACAGGCCTGATAGTCACTAAGACGCTCTACTTTTGGTAGAAAATTTTCTAACTTCACTTCTCCTTCTCTTAAGGTAAGTATTTTAACAGGAATTCTACCATTTTTGGATTGTACTATGGCAGCTCCTAAGAATACATCTTTCTCAATCTCTCTCGCGCAAACAATACAATCTTCATTCACATCATCAGCTAGATAAACATAATGAATAACTTCACAACGAGCTGGTATAACTAAATAATTGGTATAATCGGGCTTGTCTAAAATTGGTAATTAAGAAGTTATGCCATTATAGTTAACTATTAAAATATTGCCGGCTAAGTCAATATTACATTTGTAACTAGCAAGGAAGTCTAATCCTAAAATACCACTGGCTTGTAAAGGCAGATTTTCAAAAACATAAAAATTATGTAAAAACGTATCGTGACTCTCTGAAATTAGCTTTAGCGATACCTGGCCTAAAGAAGTAATTTGTCCTCCAATACCATTGATTACGGTATTAACCTGAGTAATAGGCATTATCTCATCTCTTTTGATGACCGATACGGAGGCTCCAGTATCTATTAAAAATAAATATTTTCTATTATTCACGTAAAATGATATAAATTTACACTTTCCGTTACAAGTGAGAACATAATCCTTAATCTCGAAAAAACTGGTTGTTTACGTTTTGTGTGCCCTGAACCATGCTTGAGTTTTGAGCACTATCTTCTGACGTTAGTTGTGCTGATAATACGTTTCGAGTATTACCATGCCAATTACCACGACGGCTATTTCTAAAGGATCTTCCGCGGTTGTGGTTTTGAAAAGGTTTATTTGAGCCCCGGTTATAATAATTATTATAAGAACCGTTTTGCAAAGGTCAACCGTGCCTCTGAAAACGATTATTATAAGTATTGTATTGAGAACCCCTGGTCTTGGAGCTTGACGAAACGAGGATTGGTACTTACCTCGTACTCCTCTTCGTGAAAACTGCATGACGCCTGTTGACGTGGAGGGAGTCGCTATCTGTTCATCTTTAGCGGCCTGGATCGCGTCTTTGAGGCAGCTAAAATTACGCGCGGCTACTATGGTACTTAGCCTTAAACCGTTTAAACCATCTGAAAAAACTTTAATAGCCATTTTTTCATTCAGTGGCTTTAGAACGGAGTACTTATTAGAATCACATTCCGCTTGTGTGATAGTTAGTTCAGAAAAAAGCTTTTCTAATTCAGTTCCAAATTCGTCAATTGATCTCCAACTCTGTTTGGTGTGAAGGAGTCGAGATTGAATAGCAGTATATGATTTAGTGGTTAATAAATGTTTTTTTAAGTCTTTTACTAAATCTTCAATTGATGAGTAATTGTCGGATAAACGAAGCTTAGCATTTTCTGAAAGGCGGCTTTTTAAAACAAATTTTATTAGAAGACTTTTCTCTGAACTATTTAGCATTTCCCCATACATTTCTACTGCATCAATCAATCGTTTTACGGTGGCTTCCTTACCGTCAAGAATCGGAATTAAATTACACGCGGTCCGTAGGTCAAACTCCATGGTGTCTGTTTTTAACACACTAGGTGAGGAACACAACTCTGATATTTCTAGAAATAAACTTTTGATTTTGTCGTAAGCGGCAGTCACCCTTGTGACTAATTCAGATTTTTCATCAAGTTTTACATTAGAAAATAATTGTCGCGCCCTATCACAACAATTTTCGGCTTCGCTTAATTTATTTGAGGCGATCGAGCCTTTGTACCTACTTTGTCCTTTTTTAATTAAGTACTTACGTATCTGTATTAACTCGTCATATATGTTAAGAAATTCACTAGCCATACTCTAAAAATAGAACAAAGAATAAACACTGATCAAACCCTAATTAAATGAACTCTGTTCTTGTTCACAAGAACTGTACCCGAGTAGGTGAGTTATGCACAAACATACCATATACGGCGACAGGTATCAAGTTCGCTGAGTTACAGTGCGCGTTATTAGATTAATTATTTTACGATTCAATAAAACCTTCTTACTTAGTTGTCCCAATAATGATTCGCATATAATTACAATATACCTTTAACTTATTCATTACATAACATAGTAGATACGAATTAATAAAATGTAGTACACGATAATGGTTTTAAAGGAACATACCAACACCAAAAAAAAAATAAAAAAAAATAACTATCTCAATATTCACTATTATTGTCTTTAATTCTTCATTACTGCTTACCCAAATTGTCTTTTTGTTTTCTTTTCAAAGCTGTTTCTTGTTTTTACGACTCTGTATATTTTTACACGCAACATATTAACGTAAAAACTATTTCGCACGGCACTAATCACTTTTACGCATAATTAGAGTACTACACTTATTTTCTAAGAGCTGAACAACCTTCGAAGTTACATTGGAATATCACCCGGCGCCTGGCGCTTGTTCACATAGAAGGCAGCTTCTCGCCTAAGTAGAGAACGGCGGTTCATCTGTCGTTCCATCCAGTTTTTGTGCATTCTTTAGTAGGAGTAGCAAAGCGCTAACGCAACCCCAGTCAATATCACAATTACAACGATTGTAAGCAAAATATTCGTGGTGCTCACGCTAGAATAACCTTGTTCTGACGTAGTATCGTTTTTACCATTTCCAGCAGCATTTTGGGCTATAATCGTATCCTCCTTAGTTTGCTGAGAACCCATCTTGAAATACAGTCGAGAAGGTCACTTTATGACGGTTAGTATTTGAGACGCGGCACAAAGTCGCGACACGCGCGGTCCGTATATGGCAGGGTCGCCATGAGATGTTGCGGTAACGGGAGAAATGACAACACGCCCGTTTGTAGATCGATCCCATTTATTACTGACTGCTCACATTAATTACTTACACCTAATACATAGTACTCATGCATATACACTTCATGCACACTTCACCTCGACGATAGGTGGCTCTTCGACGAGCACTTTCGACAGCTTGCTCCGTAGCTGGTCGTCGCTGCCTACGCCCTTGGGCGACTTTTGCCCAATCTGGGTGGAGCCAGCGTCGCAACGAGAAGCCTCTTCACGGGGGTTGTCCGGTCGATGGCGCTGTATGGCGCACCGGTGTGGGTGTCGGCTCTGACCGTCCAGAATAAGGGGCGCCTCTGGCGCCCTCAGAGGGTATTGGCAGTCAGAGCCATACGCGGATACCGCACGGTGTCGACCGAGGCGGCGTGTGCCTTGGCCGAAACACCCCCGTGGGATTTGGAGGCGGAAGTGCTCGCCGAAGTTTATCGACGGGTGGCTGAATTCCGGGCGGAGAGTGGCGTTTGCCCTCCGCCCGAAGAGGTTCGCGAGTGGCGTGAAGCCGCCCGTCGAGCCACGATGNCTCAGAGGGTATTGGCAGTCAGAGCCATACGCGGATACCGCACGGTGTCGACCGAGGCGGCGTGTGCCTTGGCCGAAACACCCCCGTGGGATTTGGAGGCGGAAGTGCTCGCCGAAGTTTATCGACGGGTGGCTGAATTCCGGGCGGAGAGTGGCGTTTGCCCTCCGCCCGAAGAGGTTCGCGAGTGGCGTGAAGCCGCCCGTCGAGCCACGATGGCTCGTTGGTCTTCGCGGCTGGAGGCTCCACGTGCTGGCTTCGCCACCGTGGAGGCGCTCCAGCCGGTCATCCTCGAGTGGACAGGGCGGCAGCACGGGACCCTTTCCTTCCGACTGACGCAGGTGCTTTCCGGGCACGGTTGCTTCGGAAAGTACCTGCATTCGGTCGCGCGGAGGGAATTAAGTCCCGCCTGCCCACCACTGCGACTGCAGTGAGGACTCGGCCCAGCACACGCTGGCGGTGTGCCCCGCTTGGGCGCCGCAGTGTCGGGTCGGCGGCGAGAGCAATTTTACCGTGGTCGCGACCTTCTGCGAGCAAGTCATCCGGGAGGTCGATCTCCACTCGGAACCGACCCGCCGCCGGGGAACCGGGCGGCGGAGGCGCACCTACCAGCGCCTCATGCCGCCCTGAGTGTGACCATAAATGGGTGGGACGGGTTTTCCCCCCATCCACTTCACAGGCCAGCCGCGAGGGGGCGATGTTACGTGTGTGCCGTACATCGCCTAAATTGAGAGGATATAACATCTAGAGATGGTGCCCGCTTCGGTGCGGGCAAGCGCTGGGAGGGGTCCGGATGGCGTAAGAAAGCGTCTCAGGCACAGAGTGGCACACCGTGTAGTTTTAGTCGGTTCGATTCCGACACACCGCCCCGCCGCAAACCCCAGTGGGGTGAAAGCCCGGGGGGGTTTCCAAAGGTAAAAAAATAAATAAAAGCAAGGCATGGCGGTCCAGGAGGTGGTGTGCCTGTCGTTACTGCGACTGCAGTGAGGCACGCTGGTGGTGTGCCCCATTTGGGCGCTGCAGCGTCGGGCGCTCACTACAGTCATCGGAGGAGATCTCTAGATACCGGCCGTCGTACGCTCCAAGGCTGGTGGCGAGAGTAGTTTTACCGTAGCCGCGACTTTCTGCGAGGAAGTCATCTTGCAGAAAGAGGCGGCAGAAAGAGGGGGACGATCTCCACTCGCACCCGATCCGCCGCTGGCAAGCCAGGTAGCAGAGGCGCGCCTACCAGCGCCTCATTCCGCCCTAAGTGTGGCTGCGGATGGGCGGGACGGGTATTCCCCTCCATCCGCTTCACAGGCCAGCCGCTAGGGGGTGACGTTATGCCACCTAAATTGAGAGGTGTGAAGAGTACACGGTGCCCGCTTTAGTGCTTACAGACGTTGGGAGGGGTCCGGATGGCCTCAAAAAGTGGTTTCTGGATCCCTCCCATCTCAGGCGCAGAGTGGCACGTGTGGTTTTAGTTGGTTTGATTTTAGGGGCTTTGCACAGGTAAAAAAAATAAAGGAAAGCATGGTATCGTCGATTTGATACCAAAGAAACTCTACCCGAAAACCTGGACGCATCATTAGCGTCATCAAATGGTGTTTTGCCCTCAAGGCTGTGTTGTTTTTAATAAGTTGAAGTTTGAAACCAAACTTATAGAGGAGCCTTTTTGCTGACCATAATTTCATGAGCTCTTATACCAACTATTGTTATATTAACTATCGTGATATTAACTATTAGAGTACATGAAATTTAGATTTTGTATTAAGATTCTCTCGTGACCTTGGTTCTCTATGTGGTTCTGACAAGCTAGAGGAATCTGAAGAGCTAGCTAAAGAAATCAAGACACGCAAAACTTATCTTTCGTGTAAACTTTAACTCAAAAGAACAGCGAGTTATAGGTGCTAACAAGTGTGCCCTGAGATGTGCTGACTATTAACAGCCAAATTATTAATCATGCCAGATTCTATTTGATGTACTGGATTTATTTTCTCACCCATTATTAATGTAGTAACAACAATTCGACTCTTTAAACTGTATAATCAAATTCGAAAATTAAGTATGAAAAATAAAAGCTATTTCGCAGGCTATGGCCACGCCATCCGCTATCATACTGAGTTTCTGTCTAATGAAAACCTTTTCATTGAAAATAATACTTTTTTTATTTTTTTATTTAAAGATAACTCCTGCATTAGGAATATACATTCCTGTGTCACGGGGATCTTTACAAGCATACATGAATTTCTGTGTCACGGGGATCTTTACAAACATACATGAAACAGACACAAAGTACACCCAGACTTAGAACAACGATTTATGGATCACACAAAGTGTTGTCCCATGTAGGATTTGAACGCACAACACTTGGCGCAGTAGGAAGCGGTGAGGCAACCACTGAAAACAACAAGACCAACCGTGTAGTCAACTTTGTTTGTACTGTGAAAAGTTCTGTATGGCTTTGAAAAATAGCCAAAACTCCTGCGCAATCACTAATATTTCAAGAGCAAGACGCTCAGGTATAAATTAACCACATTTTATTATTATTATTATATATAAGTATATTATATATTTAGTATCATCACATACATGATCGTCATTTTCGTACCCATACCCTTTCGTACCTCATCATGTTTGTACAGTGATTTTACATCTGTAATTGTAATGACAACGAATATTTATTTACAGATTTAGAACTGAAATGTTTAAGAACGTAGGGCGCCTGTATAGATCGTCATTCAAGAAGATATCAGCTTGTGGCTTGTTCTGCATAGATGCTGCATCGCCATTGACTTCAATAGGTCTCATCACCAGCTACACTGTCGTTTTAATTCGGTTTGCCTTATCTGAGTAGGAAAATAGAGTAGCTTTAGACGGATAGATTACTTATTAGACACTAGGAACTAAAACTTAATACGCATAATACTGAATCTATGGCTGCCTTTGTGGCTCAGTGGTAGCGTAAGCGACTAAGAAGACTGAGTCTTTGTATGATCTACAAATATTTGTTTTGGAGTTTGGATGTTCTTTATGTATAATATGTATATATTTTAAAAATATATTTATTCGATCATATAATCTAACTTTCATAATTCAAGCTCTGTTTAGTTTGAAGCTAGATGGCGGTGTATGTGACATGCCTCAAATATTATTATTATTATAAATCTATACAAAAAATAATATTATAGTGCCTGATTCAATATACAATAGCGACAATTTCATGTAAAAAGCTTTTCACTATATAATAAGCATTTAGTGAAAAGGTTTTTACATGAAATTAGAGGGAGGGTTTACGGTACCAACACTAAAAGATCTTTTTTTATTCAATTTTAAGCTAGTCTTTCGGTCTGTCTGGTTGTTCAGGCTTATCTCTGGGACGGCTGGACTGATTTTGATCGGACTTTAACTGGCAGAATCCGATGGTATGCGAAATAACTTAGGCTACCTTTATTTTGGATTAGCTTTACCTTGCAGTATCACCCGTGGTTCTTGTAGTAAAGGTATAAAAACAAATGCAGGTAACACAGCAGGGTGCAGCTAGTTTTAATTATATGTACATTACATCATCTACAACCAATTTATTTTTTACTGTTATGTGTGAGAGCGCGGGAATAGTGAATAAAGCAACAGTTACGTTCACCTGGTTTATTATAGTAAGGTACCGACATAGGTGACATATACATTTATAGACATACAACATTTACATTCTTGTTACAAATTGAAATATAAAATAAATGTCTGATCTCAGCGCAAAAGGGCCAGCTCGACCCTGCGGCCGGGGCGGTAGTACCCGAGATCAGCTTCGTGATGTTGTATTTCGTTAGCCGGAGGCGCAGTAATGAAGAAGCATCACTAAGCCGTAATAAAGTGGGTCACCATGAGCATAATGACATTATCTGTACTCAACAATGAGTATGGTGACCACTGTTTTTGGATTCTGGTTTTGCTTGCCATCAGGCAGAGAAGAGTTGATTTAGCAGACTCATTTACAAAAAAAAGACAAATTATCGTCTCAATATTAAGATTTTGAATCACAATAAAATGGACTACAATAATATCCCATTAGACAATTAAATCACACTAAACAAATAGCATGAATAAATTACTAACAATAAAGTTAAAAAACTCCACTACAAAAATCTCGTATTGATGATTTAATAAATTAAATAATCACCATTAATGGTCCACCTTAATAACTACCTTTCAGCCATCAATCCATCGTTTCCAGTCACGTATCGGACTATAAAGCAGAAATAGATATAAATACATATCAAAACAGAGGCATAGAACTTAATATTTTAGAGTTATTTGTAAAAATACAATAACGTAGTTCACTGTTAGACTAATTAATCGCTTGGGCAGGCGTGAATCAATCACGAAGGCTCTGAACGCATTCACCTTCTCAAAGCTAGTGCGATTCAAACGAAGTACATTCTTGCACAGTCTTTTGCTTTCCACTGAAACACGTTTTATGAACAAAAGTTTTGTGGTTACAATTCTTGTTGAGAAGTTAATTATAAAAATGAAATAAATATTAGTTACACATAATATGTTTTGTGCGATGACGGGTTAGGAATATGGAGTGTCACCATTCCACTTCATCCCTTGAGTGTTTTAAAATCTGACTAAGGAAGCAGTACTACGTTGTCTAATTCATCATATATTATTTTTTACAAACTGTTTTATTGAGGACTGAACAACGTTAAGATATTTTTCGTCCTTACCTAATTCCTGGTTAATTATTAGCAAGCGATAGCAAGCTTCATCTACTTCATCGATCACTTGATGAAATTTCTCGCAATGATAACTGAATATTGCCATAATTGTCATATTTTTTACTACCCAGTACAACGTTGCGAAACGAAAGGATGCCTAAAAATAACAATATTCAAATTATAACCACAACGAAGAAATAAATTTTATCTATAAATAGATAATATATTCAGTGTACCCACACACATAAACATATACACAAAAAAACAGAGAATAAGCCAAACTTACTGATTCTTGGATTTCAACTGAAGGTGTTTCAGCCATTGCTAAAAATGTTTGCACGTAAAGTAATGTATGTAAAAATGTATCACATGTCGTAAAAAATATCTGGAACAAATCATTAAATAATTACTTATAGCACAAAAATGATGAAAGCACAATAAACAAAATACATATATTTATTACATTAGATCTTAAATCTCGAATTCCAATCACCGATTAAGGTACGCTATACTTTATTTAGCTGAGGATCGAACGAAGTGGCGTGATATTGGAGTAGCCTATGTCTAGCAGTGGACTGCTGGACAAAGACTACTCTTATATAGTTCTGTATATAGTTTATACATGTTCTTCCTGTATATAGTTACTTTATTTATGTACTTTTTTGAAATGCAAAATAAATATTTGACTTTTTTCACCAACTTAGAAGAGAATGAGGTAAAAAATTTATTTTAAAATAACTATTTCAAACGAATACTTACTGGAATTTGAAATACTTTTTTGAATATTGAAAATGCTTTCATCAAATCCTTGTACACGTGGAATAACTGCTTCCATGGTTTATCATCTTCATTATTAATATTTAGAGACACTCGAGTGTAATGTTGGACTTCGGACACCCATGCAAGTATACCACCACGCAAAAGTTTGCTCAAACAAACGCCATAAGACATATACACATCAAAGTACACCAAGGAGAAATAATAAACAGTGACAGGTACGCTTAAATTTAAAAGAAGGAAAACTAAATAGGCTACGAGATGCCTTAAAATGTAACCCCAATTATCAAAGACGATATTTTTATATTTTTCAAAGTGAATAATTCTTAAAGATCGTTGAATGATGATAATCATCCGCACATGTTCATTACATGAGAATACATTATGAAAGTAAAACAAGAAGTAACCAGTCATACAAATTAGAAAGTTCGAAATAAAACTAAAGGTTAACATTGAACTGCTTGCTAATGCTTGAATAAAATTATCGAAGTTGTAAGCATTTAGATTTAAAACTATGTAAAACAACATGCCAAGTAGTGAAATTATATGGTAAGCGATACCATTGGGGAGAATACAGTTACTTTTAATGGAAAATTTTGATAAGAAAAACATATGTTGTAGAATTTGTGTGGGAAGTAACACTTTTTGGAAATCTCTGTCTAAAAAGTTTTTACTAATTTTTACTCTAGTACACGTTAGCTCCATGTTATCGTCAAAGCCACGATTAAAGAAAACAGGAAATGAGTTACAAATTACACATGAAATAATTACGTTAAAAGAATTCAATAAAGTTAAAAGGTTCACTTTTTTCAAATTACATCACACAATCACATCGTAAAATTATCGATTATTACAGCTATCATATATCTTTATCGCCCTAATGGATAGAATTATTATTAACTTAACGAATATTTTTAGAAGAAACGCGGATACATTGAAAATACTTAATAAATTTATTATTCTTACTGGCGTAGTATTTTGAATTTCTGTTAAATGGTCGATGATACGTTTCTTCGTCATCCAAAATCGAGTTGGAGACATTGAGTTACCTAATAAACCTTCTTTCTATTTACATTATAAAATATATCAGAAACTTATTTGACGCCTGATAATATTAATTGAGCAGAATATACTATAAGTGTAAATATGTATAGAATATACTTGGTAAACGAACAAACGGGTTAACCAAGCCCAAGAGACAACTGCCGGTGGAGATCGTTTTTATTTTTTCGGTCTCCAAGACGGTCCCTATTCCAACTCATCCACATTTTTTATCATTATTTTCATCACGATTTAGGCTTTCAGACTCGAAAAGACTTAAGACTTGAAATTGACAGAAATAGCTGATTAGCTGGTTGCCATTTCACCAAAATAAGGAGAAGAAGACTACTGCCGGTCCATAGTCTGCAACTTTAGAGTCACAAATGTATTGACACTCTTCCAAGAATTAATCTCAGGTTCAGGAAGTTTAGTTTGAGCTCCGGTAACGTGACACTTGTGTATTGTGATGGGATAAGAATATGAACAGAGCGTCTCATCTTTATTCATCAAAAGAGACTGTTGAAGGAGCAAACTGTGCAACTGCAGAACTGCAAAGGGAAGCCAAACTTGAAAGAAGTCCTATCTGGTATATCACTGTGGTATAGTAGTATAAAACCTCTTTTTTAAGGAATAGATGGCAAAGGAGCAGACGTTTTACCTGATGGTAATCGATTACCGCCGCCCATAGACACCCGTTACACCAGAAACATCACAAGTGCGTTGCCGGCCTTGAGGGACGGGGAGGGGGATGAAGGAAAGGGTTGGATTATGGGCCTCCAGTATCTTCACTCACTCGGTGAAACACAGCGCAGGCGCTATATCACACTGGTTTTCTGTGAGGCCGTGGTATCTCTCCAGACGAGCCAGTCCATGCATGGTAAAATGGGTCACCATACATTGTTGCATTGTTTGCCTTCGAAATAAGGGTTGTGACCACTACTTTTGAACCATGCTCATGCATTTCATCAGATAGTGTAGACTCACTAGAGCCCATATATAACTTCTCTGGATATATCAAGTAAATATTAACACATATCTCTGCATAATTAACGTTAAAGAGATAATATGAATTTACTTCTCTATAGACGGCAAAAGATTTCAAAGTAGCCAGCATTACTTACGTAAGCGTGTACCTCGTTACTCGGACCACGATGATGAAAAAGTAGGTTTGTGTGTTTAGTAACGGTTTCTGTAAGAAAGTTAAGACCATTATTTAGTAGCCTCCAAAGTATTTTAGGGGTATCGTGCCCATATTTACAAACGGGTCCACCAAGCCACCTGATCCCATGCTAATCAGAACTTAACAGAACTTAAAACTGAAATGAATACATATAAAATACACACATATTACAGATAAAAACACCCAAACTCCGAAACAAATATTTGCAGATCATACAAACATATGGTCCGACCCGGGAAACGAATCCGCGACCTCAAGCACAACAGTCGCATACGCTACCGCTATACCAGGCAGTCAAGTAATACATGAATAAATATATTTGCCCTGGGTCGGAGCAGAATAAATGGCTTCAAGCTCTAGCATAGTAGTCGGTGAATGATCAATAGACAAACAGGCCAATTAAGAATGCAAAATAAGAATGAAGTATTTAAGACTCAAACAGAGACGTAATATTAAATTCTGCGTTTTAAACAAATTAATACGTTATTCAAAGTACTAGCGACCTAAACGATTAAATAACCATTCAAAGGTTACACAAACATCTGCAGAACGCCTAAATCAATGTCTTTATGGCAACGCCTACATACTATTTTATCTGAAATAATGAATACATGTCTGTTTCATGTAGTTGGCCCAGAAATATTAATGGAATTAATTACATTAATTGCTTCAAGTGGGGTCTAAGGATTTTGCAGACTATGATCAGTATCATGCGTGGACTTAATTCATTAGACAATTAAGTATTGAATTTCGTTGTATTTATATTTTATTATTGCTTGTACTCGCAAGACAAACATCCGTTTCAAAGTTATTTGTAAAGTCCCCTGTAAAACAGAATTTATTATTAATGCAGGAGTTGTGAGAATGTGTATAATGGTAAAAATTAATTGAGAACCTCGAAATCCCTGGTAGTTAATTAAAAACTGTTAACTGCAAAAACAAATTGTAGAAAATTAAGTATTTGTCCTTAACTGTTATTCAATTTCAAGTTTAACATACATTACAGATATAAAATGCTAGTTCCCACTTGTATCAAAATATATTTGTAGTTTGAAGATAATCATTACTGGATATATCAGTGAGATATATATTTTATATAATTTATTAGACACATGAACGATATTGAGAGCAACAGTTACATGATAAAAATTACGTCGAACATACAAAGATTGATTGTTTTGACTGTTTACGAGTAACTCGAGCGCAGATACAGCTCCGCGACTGAGAACACGTTTTTCACTTATGAGAGTAAACATGCAGATAGTTCAATCGATGGTAAGTCCCAACTTCATTAAGTCTAAGGTAACTTAAGGTGTTAGTTACTGGACGCCTGAAACTGGAGTTACAAGTGCATCCGTAGAATCAAAGGAAGGAATTTGAGCTTTGTTAACCAAACTCACACTCAAAAGCAATAAAAAATTGCTAGCCACCAATTTTCTGTGAAGTTTTGGTATCACTCTGGCTCGCGTGGCCGTGGCGTGTCGTCTCTCACGCTTAAACGATTAGCTCCAAGTATATAACTATATATATTATTACCTTTTGTCCTGGCTCTGTAAGCTTGTATATTGACTATCGTGGTAAAGAGTCCCTCAAAAATGATGGTATCTACTCAGAGTAATAGTAAAGAGCCATTATATATTTTTTATAAAAGCTCTCAGGCGGTTAGATATATTAAGCAAACCTTAACACATATATCTGCACAATTAACGTTAAGCAGGTGATAAAGGCGAATCATGAATAATATTTTTGAAAAATCTATTTGAATAACAGTTGTATTTGATAACAAAGAGATTGAAAAAGATAATATTTCTTTTACTTTACATATGAACTCACAATGTGTGTGATTACTACACAATTATTGTATAAGAAATGGTGCAAAAATTTTATAATAACATTAATTATAAACGCTGTAGTACTTTATCTTAGAGAGCCGTTTATAAATACACACATATTATCTACTAACCTATTATTATTGCGGTTATTTATTATGTTACACCAACCAACTTCTGACTGCCTCGATAGATGGAATTGGGAATCAATTAGATCGCCCACGTCCAGATCCATTATATAAGGACGTCCAATTCTATCAATGTCACCTTCCGGTGAGGTATTATTTTCGAAAGCTTGACACTGGATCACTAATACAATAACAGTATAAAGCTCGCGGACCCGCATCTGTGCGAAATTCGGTTTTATTGCCTTACAACTATATATATAGTAAAAAGTTTCATTCCTGAGAATTGGTTGACAAATTTATGTTTACAGATCATCATTATCATGCACATTAGCAACCTTTAACAGTCTAATACTGGACCTTGGTCTCTCCTTAGAAAAATTCTATGATTCGAATAAAAAGGACCTTCACCCATCTGTTTATTAGATGAAAAGTATTTTATAACAAATTAGTTGATCTGGAAAAGTTCGTACTGCCATATTTTTCTTTCGGAAATATGTTATGAATTTGTGAAAAAAAAAATATTTTAATAATTATGCTCTAATTTCGTAGAGGTAGTGAAAAATAGAGCGACTGGTAGCGCAGGGAAAGGTGGAGGGGATCAGACTACGGGGCAGGGCACTTATGCGCTGGATCGACCAGGTGAAGTCCACAATCGGAAGCCGTGTGTCTGACTGCAGCCGACAGTCTGCCGACAGGGTGAGATGGCGGGAAATTGTACGAGGGACATTGTACGCCTCTGCCACCAGTATAGACTACGTTACCATTACTACTTTGCCAAGAGTGAAGCGAATGAGAAGAAGTAGTAAAAATAAAACGCAACTTTTAGGTTATCTTCTCATTTTCTTCTACACAAACCTTGTCCTAACAATAACGAACACATGGAAAAAATAATTATCTAATTTGGCGCAGTCGATCAGAGTTATGCGCGTGCATACATTTCGGTGATTCATTTTTATTTATATAGATTTAATATATTGAATAATACATCGCGGGTGGGTTGGCGAAAAAAATCTTCGGCTATCATTCATTAAAAATTTGAAAACTGACTTTTTACTAAACAGTGCACTCGTGAGTTTAATGAATAAATTGAATACCAATATATATATATATATATANATATATATATGTATATATATATAATAATAATAATACTATAATATATAATAATACCAACCGAAAGTTTGTACCTTTAGTATTAGGTAGGTAGGTATTATATATATATATATATATATATATACACGTGCGCTTCCACACGATACAACCTTAGAGTACTATTCACTAAATATTCGAGCGTAATATAGGATCATTGTCTACATATTTCGGGGACTTTACATTTTACTCCGAACAATGTAGAACGAACGAACACAATGAACAAAGGAATATATTTATGACAAACAAGTCACGTTGTTATACATTATGTTGACCCTGACCAAATTTTCCTGTCTTAACAATTTTTTGGTGTTTCATCTCCGATAATAGAATATACGCATCGTAACCTAAACATGCAACATCCAATATATTATTGTATATAACAACTAAAACCTACTTCACTATTCATTTGACTACTGAATTGGAAATCTTGGCATCATCAACAAACCCTCCGATGAATTGAAATAAATCAGCTCTAAGATGCCAACTATTAGTATTATCATTACCTTACTGATTTCTTGTCAATTCTCTTTGATGCAGTTGCCAAGGTTTGATTTCTTTCAGATCTAGCTCTCTCTCAGACAAATTCTACGTTCTCAGATGGGACTTAATAATAATAATGCTAAAAAAATCCTATAGTTAAGAAATACTGTAACTCTTTAATACTGTAACCTACTGCATACAACGACAAATTAATATACTCGTATATGTTAAATGCATTGAGCTTAAATTCCCAGGTGAGCGAGTATTGCTCTGTATTTTCATTTTGGTGAGCTCTTCAAAAATGAATCCAAGATCGATTTATTGTCCTCCAAACGAAGTTGCACTTTGAAAGGTAATTAGATATATTTGTTAAATTCATATGTATTGTACATTTATAATATGTATTCAACATTTACATGTATGTAGCAGTATATTTATGTATATCAGTTTTTATTTAATGTAGGCTTATCTCTTATTTACAAAATTTAATCTCGTTGTATCTACCAGATGTTATTCTTACATCAGCTGAAGGTCGACGGGGAGAGAATGCCTTAAGGCATTAAGTCCACTTATGTACAATGTGTGCAATAAGTATTAAATAAAAAAAAAGAAATATTGCAGTTTTGCTGGTTCTTTAAATTACCAAACAATAATAATATATATGAAGTGTTTGTGGATACTTAAATTTTAAATATATGCCGGGGTGACCGGTATTGGTGAATAAGCAACTGCTCACCGAGATCCTCAACGGGGTAACGCACTACCATCAGCTTTGCACGCTGATGAAAACGTCGAACTTCATAATATTAGATACATTATTTTGATATAAAGTCTCTTCTGTAAACTGTAGCTGCGAAGTCTGTGAACGCCCAAGGAGAGTTCTGCGCTTTTAGAAGGAGCTAGATTGGCTCACCCAGCTAACCTTTTTTTTTACGTGTGGAAACCCCCTCGGGCCTTCACCCTCCCGGGGTTCGCAGCGGGGTGGTGTGCCGGAATCGAACCGACTAAAACCACACGGTGTGCCACTCTGCGCCTGAGACGGGAGGAATCCGGGAACCGCTTTCTTACGCCATCCAGACCTCTCCCAGTGCCTGCCCGCACTGAAGCGGGCACCGTTTCACACGCACACGCGTAATGTCGCCTCCTTGCGGCTGGCCTGTGAAGCAGATGGAGGGGAAAACCCGTCCCGCCCATCCACGGCCACACTCAGGGCGGCATGAGGCGCTGGTAGGCGCGTCTCGATCGAGTCCGAGTGGAGGTCGTTCTCCCGGGCCTTCTCCACCGCCACTTTCTGCGAGATAACTTCCGCGTAGAAGGTCGCGACCGCGGTGCCACCCAGCCAACCTTAACTTAACCTCAAGACGCAAGGAAGACCGTCTCTGAACCTAAATGCGGAAACCAGAGCCCACCACCAATAACAATCTAATAATTTAAAATTTTACTTCCCACTAATTTAACACTAATAGTACTACTGACTAGTATTTAACACTGAGCGATGTTAACGGCATAGATTTCGCATCGTCCATAGCTTAAGTTTTTAATAAAACAATTACAGCCTGTATAGTAGGTATATACCCAAGTAGGTATACAAGTAAGATGAGGAAATCCCCAGTTTTATTTATTTTTATCAAGTGATCCGCCTGACCTGTAATGGTAAATAGTTTCTGATAAGGCTGGAACTCCCGAAGTCCCGTTAGCCGGATAACGAAATTATCTAAACTAACCCATAAGTGTTCTATTTCAAAGAAAATCATTAAGCTGTTGGTCGAGATTTGGTATGCATTCACATTAAAATTACATATAAAATGCCTCGCCTGACTTATTCATAACAAAATTCCTAGTCTTTCTATTCTCAAGATTATTCAGGATCGGCTACTAGTTCAACCGATTTTGACTGTATATCAGTTTTTCGACGGAGCGACTAGCATCGGACCTCCGCAACTCTGAAGGCAAACTAAAGGTACAAAGAATAAACTAGTTATATCAAATAACGATCATCGGGACTAATCCCACCCACACGCCCACCGCTGTAACTCCTGTACACCAGGACCCTGACTGAACAGCAGTGTCCCAAAGACGCACCGAGCACTCGGGAAGTCAAAACTCGTCGTGTTTGTGTAAATAGTAAATAACCTTATGATTTAAACCATTCACGATTGCCATAGGTATTCATGATAACCGAAACAGATAGTTTTGAACGAGACACGGTCTGAAATACAGCCAAACTGCCACGCTCCGGTCTGTCATCGACGATTTTTTGTGAGAAAACTGCAACAAAATTTTCGGCCCTACTTTAGAATTGAACCGGTGACCTTTTGATCGGCAGTCACATATCCTAACCGCTAGACCAATGAGGCAGTGACTGATCCATAAGCATAGAGCCTAAACCGTTATAAAATATTAATTTTTGGGTTTTATACTTTTTTTAGGGTTCCATAGCTCGTCTCAGAACCCTGAGAAATATGAATGGTAGTAGTTACTAAATATAGTTACAATTAACCCGTTTTCTTGTTACACTCCTATCACATGAAAATATAATCCTTTTCTTCTAGCTAAATGTATAAACATACATTATGGTAACTAGTTGTATAAATTGTACCTTGTATAATTGGAAACATATGTGAAATTATATACACTTATGTATTTCTCTTAAAGTTATAGACCAAAGGCGTAAGAAACGCCAAAAATGTATTTCTGCCATCTTTGCAATGCCGCTTATGTAATTATCGTTAAATCTAGTACCGCCAACTAGGCACTTATAGTTCTAGATAAAAATGTTTATACTTATTTAATGACATACATATATACTAATATTATAAAAAGGTAAAGTTATTTAGATGGTAGGGAATAATTTCAGAAGCTACTAAATCGATTTTGAAGATTATTTTACCAATAGAAGACCAGATTATTTGTGTGTCACAGGCTGTATATTAACACGAAAAATACTAACGCAAAATCCGATATACGTGCCATAATAACATTTGAAAAAAAACTGTAGTAGTCCTTTGTGGTTTGTAGCAAAATCTCCAGTCTCTAACACTTTTGAGAAATTATATATTGTCAGCAAAATGAACCAACTCTAAATATGTTCATCATCATCATCAACCTATCGCAGTCCACTGCTGGACATAGGCCTCTCCAATTTCACGCTACTTAGTTCGATCTATGGCTTCTCGCATCCAGCTCCTGCCAGCCGTCTTGCGCAAATCATCGCTCCACCTGGCCTGTGGACGTCCTACACTACGTTTGCCGAGACGCGGTCTCCACTCAAGAACTCGTTTACCCCAACGGTTATCGGTTCTTCGGCAAATGTGGCCAGCCCACTGCCACTTCAGCTTGCTAATCCTGTGGGCTACGTCGATGACCCTGGTTCTTTGTCGGATCACCTCGTTTCTAATGCGATCCCTTAGAGAAACGCCGAGCATATACCTCTCCATTGCACGCTGAGCGACTTTAAACTTATGGACCAGTCGAACCGTAAGTGTCCACGTTTCGGCTCCGTAAGTCATTACGGGTAGGACGCACGCATTGAAGACTTTCGTCTTTAGGCACTGTGGGATCGATGATGAGAAGACCCGACGAAGTTTCCCAAACGCTGCCCAACCTAGCTGGATTCTTCTGTTCACCTCGTCCTCAAAGCTGTTTCTACCTAACTGCAAAGCCTGCCCGAGGTATACATATTTTTGAACAACTTCGAGAACGGCACCGTGTACCGCAACCGGTTCCGGTAGTACATGTTCATTGAACATGACCTTGGTCTTGTCGAAGTTCATCCGTAGGCCGATGCGCACAGACGAGTCAGCCAGGTCGTTCAGCATCTGTTGTAGGTCCTGCAACGTCTCTGCCATGATGACGATGTCATCTGCAAATCGCAAGTGAGAGATGTATTCGCCATTGATGTTGATACCGCGCCTTTTCCAGTGCAGCGTCTTAAACAGGTCCTCCATTGCATTAGTGAATAATTTCGGGGATATAACGTCCCCTTGCCTCACTCCTCGATGCAATGGTATGGGTCTTGTATGCTGATCCTGTACTTGGACGGACATAGTAGCGGCTTTGTAGAGACATCTCAACACTCGGACGTACCGCCAATCTACTTGGCAACGCTGCAGGGACTCCAGAACAGACCAGATCTCAATCGAGTCAAAGGCCTTTTCATAGTCCACAAATGCTAGACACAGGGGCTGATTATACTCTTCGGTCTTCTGTATTATCTGCCGCACTGTGTGGATGTGGTCTATGGTGCCATATCCGCTCCGAAACCCAGCCTGCTCCGGTGGCTGGTATTCATCGAGTCTTCGCGCAAGACGGTTCGTGATGACTCTTGAAAACAGCTTATAGACGTGGCTCAAGAGGGAAATGGGCCGATAGTTCCTCAACATGGTTTTATTTCCCTTTTTGAAGAACAGGACGACCACACTCCTACTCCATGCCTCTGGAGTCCTCCCTTCGACTTCGATAAATATGTTAAAAAAAAAAACAAAAACAACAACCCATAATGTCCCACTGCTGGGCTCGGGTCTCCTCTCAGGAGAGGGTTAAGGCCATACGTCCCCACGCTGGCCAAGTGCGGGTTGGGGACTGGCAAGAACACGTTGTGGCTACGTAAATCTTGCCGTTGGATGTTTTTTTAAGCCGCCCGAAGGCCTCCAACTAAGCTTCACGACTGTTATCGTATGATAACAACCGGGACCAACTGCTTAACGTGACCTCCGAATCACGGTGACGCTCATGGTAACATGCCACCAGCGGTCACCCATCCAGGTACTGACCGCTCCATCGTTGCTCACCCTCGATGATTGTTTCTAATCACCGAGTGCAACTGGGCTATGAGCGCCACATAAATATGTTAGCCATCATAAATGACTGTCCAACATTTTATAAGATCATACAACACAAACTAATAAGAATCATTGTAAACACATGCTCATGTATATAAAAGAAGATGATATTGATAATATACTAACATTATGCACGCGCAGTTCCGTATAGACGTGAAACAACGTGACCAAGCGCACTCGTATAAAAATATAATAAGACTTAAAAATAATCCGACTCAAAAAAAAACAAATCCGCTTAATTTTTATAAACGAGAAATTTGAAATTAAGCTCATTAAGAACTCGAACGTAAAAAAATACAGTTCTATTTGTGTTCCTATGGTGTGTTGTGACTTTTTTTTATTGTATAAAATGGTGAATAAAGTGTACAAAGTAAGTTCTGTAAAAGAAAAGAAAATGGGGAGTAAGCATAATCAGGTATTGATGTCTATAGTCGGTGAGTTGATTTATTACTGTAATCCTACTTCCTTCTTATAAATGCTAAAATTTGTTTGGATGTATTTTATTTTCAACTCATGACAAACTTTGTAAACAAGTATTTTTAATATTATATATAAATTGTGTAATCCGCTACAATGTTATTTTTATTTAAGACACTATTAAACACATCACACTCATTAATATAAGAAGACTAGAAGGTATTGGCCTACTCTATCACGTTCGCCTGATTGTTTGCTATAAGGTTTGTTTCCTAGGCTACCAGCAGACGATGCCCGCTTCAGTACGTTCAGCTGCTGGGAGGGGCCCGAATGTGTTATTAACAGCAGATATGATGGCCCCCACTATTGGATTATACTCAAGCTTTTTATCAGGCTGAGTAGATTCAGACTGTCAAATAAAAAAAATTATTGTAGACAAGAGTTCGCTATCAATGTCACCTATTAAATTATTAATAATTTAAGTAGATTTACTGTGCAAAAAAGGGACTCAAATTACTCTTTTATACACATTTATAATATGATGCTATGAATTTTCAATCCTCGTGACTTTAATATGATCCATGACTGACCATACTGAAGATTCATGATTAATAATAATTTGCACACTAGGACTTTTTGATGATATAATTTACCTTGGATGGCGCACCCCTAACTACTTTTTTTTTAACTTGTGGAAATCCCCTCGGGCCTTCACCCCACCGGGGTTTGCGGCGGGGCGGTGTGTCGGAATCGAACCGACTAAAACCACACGGTGTGCTACTCTGCGCCTGAGACGGGAGGAATCCGGGAACCGCTTTCTTACGCCATCCGGACCCCTCCCAGCGCCTGCCTGCACTGAAGCGGGCACCGTCTCCTGGTGTAAGACTCTCAGTTTAGGCTACGTACGGCACACGCGTAGCGTAGCAAAGTGTGGGTCGCAAAATTGCATTGTTGCATAGTCTGCATCATTCGCAATGACTATTGCGACCATCACTCTTGAATTATGCTTTCCATAAGGCAGAGCAAAGTCACTTTAGCACTCAAACACAAAAAAAAAAACCCTGAACTAAGTCAAGTTAGTCATAATAATGTTATTGTGAGGTGTGATATAATATTATTATTATTTTTAAAGCTTTATTTACGGAGCTTAGCTGCAAATTCGACTATGTCGCTCCATATAACAATTTCAAAGTATTATTAATATAATATAGATAAAATTAACCACTAGGCAAACTTAGTTGAGATTAAAATCAGAGTAAACTTGTACTAGATCTAGCTGCATATAGAAGTCGCTATTAGATAACATATCTTATTTTTACGGGGATTAACACGACCATTTATTTCATCATGAAACGCGAAAGTTTAAAAGTTAGTATAACATATCTGTACATACTAATAGGTTGTATTGAGCGATTCATAAGTTTCTTTATGGTTATATAATTAATTGCCGATAAGATTCCTTATGAAATAGCCTTGATAGTTAAACATTATGGATGATAATAATTACTACCGACAAACTTGAATCATGACCCACTTTGTCGATAAATTGTTTGAAACCGTCAACACAACAAAGATTTCTCTGCTTTATAGTGCCTGCCTTACTTATGAAGTTTTACATAGTAAGCAAGCTACGTTTATACTAGTCGCAGATCTAAGTTAGTTAGTAAATAATATTTAAGATGCAACAGTAATAATCATATTTTGAACTCATGTTCTTTGAAACTAACTTTATCTCAAAACAAATTCTAGCTCGCATATCACTGCAACAGATAATAATCTGTGTAATTGAATGACAGATAACTGGGTGAATAGTAAATACATATTATTTTCGAGAATGTTGACTTAATTGTATTTGAATGTCTGCAGAAAGTAAGTTTTTAAAGGTAGTAGAGCCACGCTGATTTCAGCATGAACAGAACGAGGAAACCGAGGCTTCCCCGGTATAGAGTGGATAGACGCAACGGCCAAAATAATATAGTCCGGGTCCTCCTCAGGGCAGGGTGCCTGAGACCGGCCGTCGAGATCTTGCCTGTATTCGCCACGAGTATGATGACCACCATATTTGAATTCTGCTTATACTTTAAATCAGGCAGAGTAGAATCTATTTGGCGGACCCATTCTAAAAAAAGCTTATTGTCTATAGTACCTCTAACATTTGGCATAAAACCTGTAAGTACATCTGTTCAATCTTGTTTAATAGAACATAATGAGTATTTAATCAGATAAGGAGATATGCACTCTTGTCTTGTCTTGTATATGAATAGTATTATACTTTGATTGAGTCAGATTTAGCTGCCAAGATATTTTCCCACACGTGGCAGTATCTAACATTCGTAACGATGTTGCTATGTTAGAAATTTGCTAGCCAACATAATCGGTATGTAAATTTAGTTATTTCTGGACACGTGTTTCAAAGACTGTTTGGGGTAAGCACATTGCATATTGCATCTTGTCCCAATAATATCGGGTATCAGAAAGTTGGCGAACAAGAACAATGAAGCAAGAAATACATAAAGCTAAAATTTTCCCTTAGGCTTAGAAGTTTGTGGTTTAGAATAATATAAATTTAATGCAACAGGGTCCAAGGCTCAGTGATTTATTTATTCATGGCTTGGCACTATTTGTGTATTGAAAAAAAATTGTTTTCTATAAGTGGTCAAAAAAAGTATTTATAAATAAGTTATAGACTATATTTACTGCCTCTATGGCGCAGTGGTAGCGAATACGACTGCTGTTCAAGAGGTCTTGGGTTCAAATCCTGAGTCGAAACAAATGTTTGTATGATCTGCAAATATTTGTTTCGAAGTTTGGGTATTCTCTATGTATAATATGTATGTATTTACAAAAAAAAGAAGTATATAAGTATTAATATCAGTTGTCTAGTACCCATCGCACAAGCTCAGCTTAGTTTGAGACTAGATGGCGTTGTGTGGTAAAATGTCTGAACATATTTATTTATTTATTTATTAGTAATCAGTCACTACACGTTAGTTGTATACTGGAAAATTGTTTTAAAAATAAATGCACAATGACAGTGAATTGACACTAAAAACATTATTATTTTAGACACATGCAAATTACATATTATTGTAAAATACATTTCGAAAAGTAGGACCAAAACTAATATACTGCCTCTATTATACACGTAAATTTTAAAATGTTGTGTATAAATATAAGGATAATGTCCTATAGATGATAATGCCATATTCCTAGTCGATTTTGGCAACGGTGGGATGAAGGCCAAGTAATGTTCCGTCAATAATTGAGCGTATTAATTACGTCGATTTAAGCGTAGCAATAGTCTCACAAAAAATTACAACCAGTTGTGTCTTTGCTCTTCACTAAGTGAAGAGGTTACCTACCTCTCTACCTCACCTACCTGTGGGAGGAGGGCTTTAATGGCGACTATATTTTGAACCTTAATAAATATTTTAGTTGTTATTATATAGTATATTTTTTTGTTATCCATTTTAATAATATAAATTCGAAAGCATAGAAGTAGCTCTGACTGTCTGTTGCACTGTCATAGCTAAACCGCATTAACGATTTCAATGAAATATGTTATGGAGATACTTTGATTCTTGAAAAAAAATTAGATTGAAAGACTTGTACTTGCACCTACATATATGTTTTACACTAGCTGACCCGTTCAACCTCGCTTGCTTTCCCTATGACCCGTAGCGTGATAAATATCCCTCGGTTTTGCTCCGCTCATTTTGGTCTTAGCGTGATAACATGTAGTTTATAGCCTTTCTCAATAAATGAGCTATTTAATACTGAAATAATTTTTCAAATCGGACCAATAGTTCCTGAGATGAGCGCGCTCAAGCAAACAGAGAAACTATTCAGCTTTACATATTAATGTAGATAATACCTGTTAAATGCTTAATAAGGAAAGTTTTAATAAATTTGACTTTCTGTTCTCGAATGTTCCGCTTTATCCATATAGCTTTGTATTTTCAGTGTGTCTACCAATTTTCGCATACGGCACAGCCATGGGTTGGATCTCTCCAAACAAAGCTATACTCATGAGCGAAGATTCCCCATCAGGTTCTCCCTTGTCAGAGGAAGATGTTTCATGGATGGCATCCATCATGTTTATATTTGCACCAATTGCTGTGTTCGTATTTGGGATGGCGGCTGATAAGTTTGGGAGAAAAAATGCATTGTTATTCGCATCTGTACCTATTTCGGTAAGAAACAAATATGTTTAGAATCCTACAGATATTTTTTGATGTAATAGTGTCTAAACTAAAACACTAAATAGGTTCAAGTTTCTTATCTTTTTTTTTTAATCTTTTTTCTTATCTTTCTTCTTTTTTCTAAATGAGTACCATTTTCCTATCGGTCTCAAATATCCATTGCAAAGTAATAAGCTATGTCATTACACAAGTTTCACTAAGTATCCATTAAAATACTAGTTCTTTTTTCCATCCATAGCTTGGCTGGGCTGTAAAACTTATGTGCGCCCATCCAATCGCTTTAATTGGTGCTCGGGCGCTGATTGGCTTTGGTTCAGGAGGCGGCTTCGTAGTGTGTCCTCTCTACGTGAAAGAAATTAGTGAAGATAGCATCAGAGGAATGACGGGGACCTTTGTTATATTCTCTCAGGTCAGTAGTTTGTCAGTTCTTTTATCGCAATTCATATATATTACTAGTTGCACCCTACCGCATTTAACAGTGGCACATTGTGATTCTACTGAGAAATAGAGAAGCTGAGTTTACATGAGTTCAAAATTTGAGTTCAATTGGTGCAGAATTTTTGAGTTTTTTCAACGAGAATCTTCATTTTATTACCTCGTTGCCACAATGGTAGCATACCCGAGTGCTGTGCATGAAGTCTCAAATCCGATTCCCAGGTCGGATCAAATGTTGTATGATTTGCAAATATTAGTTTCAGAGTTTCGATGTTTTTTATGTATAATATGCATGTATTTACAAAAGAAAAGTTGATATTTATTTATATCAGCTGTCTAGTACCCATCATACAAGCTCTGCTTAGTTTGGAACTAGATGACGTTGCGTAGAAAAACATCTATTTATGTCTAATACAGACAGTTCATGTATGATCATAGTTACTACAATTAAACTTAGACTTCGAAAAAATAGTAATAAAAGAAGCATTTTATAAAAGCAGATCGATGGATATCTAATAAAAGTAGATTTGTATGATTATGTAATGACTCATATCTCAACTTGGTGGGTAGCATTTCGTATTCACACTACCTACGGTGAATATAGTTCTCCATCGGTATTCACGCGCTTCAGGCACTTACTAGTCAAATAAAACAGGGCACGTTTCCACGGTTTTCTGTTACACACTTTTGTCCCTTTTCACTAAATCACTTTTACACTATACACAAGAAAGGTAACATAACAAAATAATTAGTCTATAAAAATTTTATGTAATCACTTACATTGAATTTGTTAGCACAAGGCTTGGCAAACATTACATAAGAAATCAGGTATTCCCCTATTTCTATGGTTCCGACTTTCCTCTTATATTAAGCATTATTGTTTCTCCGAATCATGTATTGCATCTTTTCTTTTTTATAATACATAGTAATATTCGTTTATTACGTTCTCAATTTGAAGTTGAATACCCAAGTGTTATAGTAAATTGTACCGCCTTTTGAGTATAACATTTTTGAACGCTTAAATTTTTTTACTTTAAGTTTAATTATTATTTTCTAATGTTATTTTTCTATTTTGTTTACAGACAGCCGGAAATCTCTTAGTGTTTATTTTGGGAGACCTCCTGCCCTTCCACATAGTACTGTGGATTCTCCTAGCGATTCCTCTTATTCACTTCTGCATATTGCTCCGACTGCCTGAAACGCCTTCATATTTGATAAAGTGTGGTAGGAAGGAGGTATGTTACTATTTTCTGATATTAAATCTGAATATTAACGTATAACCATGTAAAATTTTATGGAAAACGGTGCGTAAGTAAGAATAATAATATTTTACTTTATTTTTTATCATATAGTTTTAACAAGTTTTCTCTTAATCTCAGTAAATGAATACCCCAGTTTAGCCGTGAAAGTTTAATAGACAGAAAGGTAAAGTTAACTTATTTTTAAATTTATACATTTAACTAAATTTTGCTCGCAGCTTCGGCCACCCGAATGTTGGTTATCACGGTATAGACTAGTATATGTCCTTGATCGAGAATCAAAGTATTTCCATGTGTATAGCATGAATGGAGGAACATTTGGCCAAGAATTTACTAGCATAGTCTATAGATGAAATTAATAAGTTTTATCACACATGTCGTAAGTTACAAAGAGAGAGAGTTATAAGTGCCGATAACCTTGGTGGTGACCTTGAAATTACATAAAACTTCTTCTTCTTCTTTCTTCGTGTCTTCTCTGATAGATTTCTTAGCTCAGACGTTAGAGTACTTTTAGCCGCCACATAGCCTTGGGTACTACATCATTGTGGTGGCGTCTCATGAGAAGATATAGTGCTTTAACTTCATATCATTTAAAAAATAGCTGTTTTTGCCATATGTTTTTACTTATTAGATACTTGAATATATGTCTTAATAGCCATACAAATACCCAGTTTCGCAATTGTTTCAGAGAAAATCTTCAGTTCAGCATTAGTATAGGAAAAATCGAATAGTCACGATTTGGTTTTTCTATCGTTAAAAAAACAATTTACGTTGTTATTATTAAATGATGTAATTTATAGTATATAAGTGTGTACTTACATTGGGAATGTTAACTTAGGCTTTTTTTTACGCTAAAAAATATTTTAGAATGACACTCACTTGTACCTAGAAATTGCCTTAAGGCAAAATCGGTCAGTAATAAAGTTAATTAAAATGCTGACATAAGTACAAATGAGTTAAGATATGTTTAAACATGTAAATCAAGAATCGAGGGTATAAATTACTAAAAAAAACTTGTTTCAGGACAGTGCCAAAGTTCTAGGCTGGCTTCGTTCTTTGCCAGCGAATGACAAGTCTATATCTGAGGAAGTGGATAGACTTATTATTGAACAAACAACCAGCGAACCTAAGTTTTCTCCCACACTGTTATGTAAGTCTAATACTTTTTTAGGTATATAATTTGACATCCTATGTTTAATTCTGATCTTGTGGATAGAGGTCTTGGGAAGATCTTAAGATATCAGTGAACTTATTTTTCAATGTCAAAGAATAATAAGGAGGAGAGTATTTTCAGATATAAATAAAAATTAATCAATATTTGGATATTTAACACACAACGCCATCTAGTACCAAAACTAAGCAGAGTATATGCTATGGGTACTAGGAAACTGATAAACATACACATAAAGAACAATATAGGTCATTTTTCGGAGTGCGATGTATTGAATACACCAAATATTGGACTAGCTATCTACACTCACAACTTTATCTGCGTCTCTTTGCAATCATGCTCGGCTCCTATTCATCTAATCGCGATGTTAACTATTATACGCCAGTAAAACACACCAATAAAAACAAGTGAATAATTTAAGAAGTTTTTTTGAAAAAAAAAGTTAATATTACTTGTTAATAAAAAAAAACCTGAAAGCCCTTTCATTTGATACCCACATTGAGTGGGTTGTTTAGAATGAATAAGCCGCCATTTTGTTACGGCGGCCATTTTGGATTAATAATCATACCGATTATAAATAATTGCCTTGTCATCAGAATTAAAAGCATATTTCAAATTACAGCTCAAGTGGAAATCGAAAAGTGGTTCAAATTTAATTAGCTAGCTTTGATTACAGACAAACATCGGGACAGGTGAAACTAGCTAAAAGTTTGTAAAAGTGTAAAAATCGGTTAGTTAATTTCGGAGTTCATCGTGAGCAATGATGTGACGCGAGAGATATACATAACATACGTTAGATATACAGAAGCACAATAACAACATCACACCGTAATGTCAAGACCCAATAAAACTAAATTGGGCCGACTAAATTTTGAATTAACAATCCAACCATCACAAAATAATTAGAAGTACTAGGAACAAATAAATATATAAGAAGTTGACACCAAACTGTTGACCACAAAGTGTCCAATTGACTCTTTTAACATTTGACATATGCAAACAGTCGCAGGCAAATTAGATGAATGGCAGAATTGAGAATGATGACCACTGGTCACATATCAAGGACATATTCGAACGTTGCCAATTGATTTGATTAATGGAATGGTCTGTGTTTGTTTGGCTACTTGAGGAAGTGGAATCAAAACATATTTATATATAATAACTTTGAATTTTCGAGAGGGCTTCTTTTTTGTTAATTATATTTTTGTAATACCAATAGGCTGTGGAAACGATATATTTTTTTCTAATGAATCCTACATCTTGACATGGAATGGCGTAATAATTTTTATGTCAAAATTAAATAAATTAGTCTTTCAACAAAATGGTCAAATTAATATGTTTTTGGAGAACATTAAAATGCATATCGATTGGAAATAAACATATTTTGAAAGTGTGCCGGACAATTATTAAACAATTATTATTATTTAATGAAAATCAGCATTAAAATTCGTTGTAAATATATATTATAATCAAACATACTTGTTTTTTTTGTTTTTATCTCCCTCCAACACAAAGAGATGATTCTCCGACCAGGCCAGGGTGATCACGCCTGGTAAGCCACTTTGTAATGGTTAACGTTGGGATGTTGTATACATACTAACTTCTATTGCGCGATTCAGGATTGGTAGTTTCTTCGTTTGCTTCGTTACTTCGTAGTTCCACGTTTCTTAGGTTGATGGCGCTGTAGTATATTCTGTTGCGCTGTATGTGGAAGTCGCCACATACTCACTCCTGAAGAAGGCTAGGGCAGTTTTGTTTTCTTTCTTATATAGATTATATAATAAAAGAAGTGGAACTTATTAAATGTTAATAATCCTGTTGTAAGCCTCAAGTTTGGACGTTATTTAGTTAATTAGGTATCCTTAAAAACTTATTGAGTACTTTTCTTCCAGTCTCCGACAAAATTGCAGTAAAGGCATTCTGGGTGGCCCTCATCGTGAACTTGACCAGAGAGTTCTGCGGCTGTATAGCGGTCTTGGTCTACGCCAGCCACATCTTCGCAGAAGCCGGCAAAGATCCAAGCACCAGTATAGCGCTGACACCAAACAAGCAATCTATATTGCTCGCTGCTGTACAGATTGTTGGTTCATTTCTGGCGTGTCAGCTAGTCGATCGGGCGGGCAGAAAAGTAAGTTCTTTTTTTATATATTTACAGGAAACTAGTTTATTACCATATTAGTAATAAAATTTTAATAATAAAATTCCCTTGTCAAATTTTCATCATAGACACGAGTATGTAATACGGATTGCAGAATTTCGAATTTTCTCGAAACGTATATTTAGTACCAAGGTATTAGAACAAAATATTTAAGATTTATAGGTAATGAAAATTATTTATTAATTAATTAAAGAACCAAAAAACAGTCAAAACCTATATGAAATAAACAAAGTTTAATATGTCTGCGTTTTCCTGAATAATTAATACGTGAATACGATAAATTAAACCAAAAACCTTAAATTCTATTCATTATTCCTTGGAAACTAAAAAATAAGTTTCTACTTCTTTTGGTAGATACCTAAATAATAAATAAAGCTACTTTATTTCAATAAGGTCAATACTTTATTTTTAAAAGTCGGTAATCTGACAAATAATTATTTATAAAATAATTATACAGAAGCACACAGCAGTATCGGTTTTTCAAAGTTTACTTGCTGTTTCATATTCAAAAAGATCATCCATATCTCTATGTGAATTTAAACTTTATTACGTCTAAATAAGGAAGCACGTATAAGAAAGTAGGACCTTTTAGTATCTTCCTTATGGTAGAAGTGAGTGAGGTGAAGATGGTAGAAACCTTGGCGTCAAGGCCGTAAAAGAGCTAAACTAAATGCAGTTGAAACAAAAACCGATTAATTTTTTTATCATTTCAGCCTCTCTTAGCTGTGACAAGTGTGTTAGCTGGCTTCAGCATGTGTTTCCTCGGCATATGGTTCTACCTTCAGAGTATTGAAGTATTTTTACCCGGTTGGATGCCCATCGTAGCGCTGTGTATCTGCATATTTGCTGACGCTTCAGGCCTCCAGCCACTACCTTTCGTTATCATGACGGAGATGTTTAATTTCCAGGTAAGTTGCTTCCACGGACTTGCTGCTTAGAATGGAAAAATGCTATAATAATAACTATAAATAAGCAAAAATGAAGGTTCTGCGAACAGATACTGTCATCGTGCCTTATATATCTTGGTCGCACTCACATGCTAGAGAGTTGTACACTTACGATAGTGATGCAATTCAATGGCCTGAGGGTTAAATTGATGTGAAATAAACTTATACTAGATTCCCCGAGCAAGAAATGTTATCAAGAACAAGATCAGGCACGTGTAGTTTGACTTATCCGGCTAGCTATATATTACTGCTTAGTGATAATATGTGTAAAAGACATACGACCACTTTCAATTACATTTCTGTAAAAAAATTAAGCTCAAGTGCAACTCTTGATATCGTGAAGTATTACAATATAGGAAGCTGTCGATTTTCTTCGGTAATTTATAAGTATTTTAGTTTTATCGATTACATTACTACTAAACATCATAAAATCAATTATCAGAAATATCTAATATTAAAATTTTTCGTACTTAAACACTAATAGTACCAACAAATTACAAAACCAATAATTATTCATTATTAAAATCGAAATAACTATTCATTATTTGATCATTGTTTTCAAACTCTTTCGCAGCTGCGAGGAACAGTAGCTACCCTCATCATGGCGATTTCCCTTGGCACAGACTTCGCTCTCCTCAAACTCTTCGCACCACTCAATTCCTGGATAGGTTACCATTCAACCTTCTGGATCTTCAGTTTTATATGTCTCGCGAATGTGTTCTACCTTATTTTCTTCGTCCCCGAGACAAAAATGCGAAACCTTGAAGACATCTACACAGACTTAGAAGGTAGAAGAAGAAAAAAGAAGAATGTAGAAATAGTTGAAACTAATCACGTATAACTATTTTAAAACAATGTTCCTACTAGGTGTAATATCAGTGTAAATAATATGATGATATTTATGAAGTTTTCCATGAAAACATAATAGATTTAAGTTTGATAATTCTCAATATAAATTTTAGTAGATCAGGTTTTTTGTATTGTTTTTTTTTTATTTAATTTAGGACTTGTCATAAATTGATCTTCCACATTATTGTATTCAAATTCAAATTCTATTCAAATAATTGCAAAAAATGTTACAGTAATCGCAGGTAGCACCCAAATTGGCTTCGCTTGTATCTTGGGCTGCCAAAAAATACAGAAATATGCAGTAGTGAAATTAGATGCGTACAGGATACATCTTTACAAATCATAAAATGACACTTAAGTTAAAAATACAAAATAAAATAAAAACAGGAGAAATTATAAAATAAAAATAAAGTATTACTGGCTAATAGGCTACTGAGCTATGAGTGGTAACAGCCGCAACCGTTGTTTGAATTAAATTTGAGTGTATGAATAAGGGGGTAAGCTTAATGACAACTAAAATTAACAATAAATGTAAAGAAGTAAACCGGACGAAGACTTGGATGGTTAGTTAAAAATAAAAATGAAACATTTTAATTATTTTTATTTCATTTACATATCAATATTAATTAGATTTTAATTATAAGGCGAATACCAAGTGTTTTGAACTCCATGTGATTAAATTATTAAAATATTTTATAATTTTTTTTTTACTTTTGTCCAATGACCCGTTGTGAAACAGTGTTAATTTTATGTTTAAAAATTGGAGACAGCTCTTAAGTACTTCATATTTATAACTTTCAAAATGGATACTAACGTTACCTTACCCGTTACCACCCGTAGACCATCTTATTGTTCCAAAAATTCACATTCAGTCGCAGCATACATAAATAGCTAACTAAGTTCAACTAACTAAGTTTAGTGTCAGCATTTAATTATCATCTTAAATGTTTTAAGTCAGTTGAACAACAAAATACCAAAAGTATCTGAACAACACATTACCAAAAGTATCTGAACAATACATTACCAAAAGTAGCTGAACAACACATTACCAAAAGTAGCTGAACGCTAAAATGGTAAAAGTACCTGAACAATATCTGATACAAATAAAGAAAATTGGAGTGTCTGTTTGCCATACTAAAATAATTACGCCTTTTTCGAAATGCATATGAATATATACACGGTACATATACCAAATAATATTTTTTACAGTTTTGTCTATCTGTGAGTTTGTTCTGGTTAATCTGCTGTACCAATTTAAACAGGGCTTTCACCTGTAAATAACTGATGATATAAAGAGTAATTTAAGCTATTTTTTTAAACTAGCTGCAACGTCGTGGGCGTAACCTGCTGTTGATGTTACACCGCGGGTAACACCATGGGGCTCAGCTGGTTTAGTTTGTTAAACACATGTAGTAGAGATTGACGTATGAAATATTAATTTAAAGCAATAATTATTAAAATAATTTTGCTTCAATTATAATCAACTGATTCTCTAATTCAGCAGATAAATATTGTTTTTGTTTTTTAATACTTCACCAAAATTTGATAAACAAATTATAAAATGTACTAATCATTGAATAGTATAATCGTAAGCTTGTTTTCGCTATAAAATGAAAGGATTTTTTAAGTAGTCCAAACATAGAATATTTAATTAATTTTGTGTAAAAGGCTAGCGTATTTTCACTCATCCTCGTCATGACGCATTAAGCATATGTTCAATATGCTATTGATGATGATAAATAGCATATTGAACATATGCTCCCTGTTCCTTGTTAATCATTTTTTAAATGACGAATAAAATTTACAATGTCACTTCTCCTGGAAAAGAGAAGCACAGCAGCAAACGGAATCAGATTCTAATGACCATTGTTGGTGAGTTTTGTTTATAATATAGCACTTGTGATTAGCAGTCAAATGATTACAAATATATTTACGTCTAATTTTTATCCCTTCAAAACATTAGTTAATAAAAAAACGGGGGTTCTAGTAAAAAAAAAACAGTTCTGTACGGAGAAAATTCGTGAGATGAAATAGTTATTGTATTTAAAAAGTTACAACATTTTACAGTAATCGTGTCAATATTATTTAACACCACGTACGTTATATAAATATGACGGCAGTCATACCGTATTTCAGCTGCGAGAGACGGCGACTGGATGGCGCTAGTGGAAGGTGCACCGGATGCAGCATTTAAAAATTATTTAGTCGATTTAATTTTATATCGATTATTTGCATCAAAACACTTGGATTCAAACTAAAATAGTGTGACGTTACCCCCTCCCTAAGCGACCGCCTTTATAACGAGCTGCGCTGTTGAGACGGCACGCGTTTCGAACGATTGCGTCCTGGTGCACGGACCACTGTCTCTCTACAGTCAGTACTGCACGATTATTGGATGTGGAACGTTATCTCTGATAATTAGTACTATCTTTATTGCGGTGGGTACGTGGACCACTGTCCCTGACAGTCAGTACTGACCTATGTGACCGCTTTCATTGCCACAGTAAGATATTTAACTAATTCTACACCTTTCTTAATTTTCTAGGTTTAGGATATTCTGATTTATTTGAGTTATTGAAATAAATTCTGTATATTGCCCTATCTAACTTTTACTTCTAATGTCTGGGCTTAACCAGACAAATATAATATACTAATTTCAGTAAACCTAATAAAATAAACTGAGTATGGTGCATATGTAAACATTACCGTAGAATTTTCAAGACGTATTTTAAAAGAAATATCAAGAGCGAATTTATCAGCAGACGTCTATTCTTTTAGAGTGGTATATATACGCTCTCGAAAGCAACGTTTTGGTTCTTCCTTCTAGTACCGAGCGATCACAATATGTAACTCACTGCCACCGCATGTGTTTCCCTCCATTATAATCGGGGGTCCTTTAAGCGGGGCGTAAAAAAGCGTATCACAATGCTTCTCTGTCCACATTCGCATTAAAGATTGTGACGACCACTCTTGGATTCTACTGATGCTTTCGATCAGGCACAGTAGAGTCATATTGGTAGCTTAAACATAAAAAATAAAAAGAATTACCTTTGCCAAGTAACTTCCACTACCTTTCTAAAGAGAAACCCATACTCATTTCCACCTCCTTACTATTATGACAGTTAGGTTTGACTCCAACCAAAAGTAACTTAGTGATCCAATATTGAGGTATCTATAAGGTCTCTGTAAGTGACTAGCCGAAAGCCATTTCGAGCTGCAGATATGCAACCTGCTAACTAACTAATCTGCTTGAGTAATTGCATTTACATTACCCGATATGTCAGTATATATAAAATTTCTTTTAATGTATTGCCTACCTTATAATTCACCCTCATTTACTTTTCAATAAGCTCCAGTCTTTTCCATCAAAGCCTTAAAGTATCTACGTATTACGATGTCTTTTTTTCAGTATGCATACCTTTTTTCTCGTTCGGGACCGCCATGGGTTGGATTTCTCCGTATAAGACCCTACTCATGAGCAATAATTCGCCTTCGTCTTTACCTTTCTCTGAAGAAGAGGTATCGTGGATGGCATCCATCATTTTCATATTCGCACCAATAGCAGTGTTTATATATGGGGTAGCTGCTGACAAGTTGGACCAAAGTACACTTCACTATGTGTGTCTGTGCCAATGGCGGTAAGAAGTCAATAATAAGCTCAAATATATCTCTTCTATTTAAAAGAAAAGTAAAGCTGTGAAATTTTTAGTAAATACGAAGTGTTCGATGAATTAAAAATGACAGACAACTTACTTTTGGGGTTCCGTACTCAATTATAAAACGGGACCCTTTTACTAAGACTTTGTTGCCCGTCTGCCTATCCATCTGTCACCAGGCTGTATCTTATAAACCGTAATAGTTAGAGAGTTGAAATTTTCAGAGATGATGTATTTTTGTTGTCGCTATAACAACAAAAACAGATTAAAACAAATATTTAAGGGGGCTTCTATAAAACAAACGTGTTTTTTTGCTCTGCTTGCTCGATATTGATAACGGCAACAGGTAAACGCTTGATATGTATAGACTCGCACTTGGCCGATTTTATTTTTCAAAATACTTAAATTAATCTAAGATTTCAACATTTCAGCTGGTTGGGCAGTGAAGCTTATATATACTTATCAGTGCGCAAGCGCTGATTGGTTTCGGAGCAGGAGGCAGTTTTGTTTTGGGTCCTCTTTACGTGAAAGAGATCAGCGAAGATAGTACCAGAGGGATGACGGGGAGTTTTGTTGTATTCTCTCAGGTCAGTAGAATACCTTTAGTCAGGATTTGAAAGAGCCATCTTGGTCTACGCCAGCTATATATTGACGGAAGCCAGCAAAGATTCGGACACAAACTTTACCCTCTCACCGAACAAATAATCTATATTACTGGGTACTGTTCAGATTATTGGATCTTTTTGTGCTTGCCAGCTAGTCGACCGGTTTGGTAGAAGGGTCAGTACTAATTGCTCCTCTAAATATCTATTATATATGTCCATTATAGGGATTATCAAAACCAGTATTAGATTATTAAAGTTTATTGATCATAAAGATTCCCTTACTATTTTCTTCTACATTAGAAACATTACATTATTAGCATATGTATAGTCGGATTTAATCAACCGAGAGTCAGGACTCACACTCGCAGCCTATATCTTTGGGGTAGTTAGTGGTGGGATATATAATGCAGACGTATTGGTGAGGGTGGATCTGTGTGTCCCGGATGGCTACGCTGGACGACGGAGGCGGCCGCGCATGTTGGCGGTGCCGTATGCTCGCACGAACTTACACTACAAGGGAACTATTACGCGTGCGCTTGCACACTTAATCTCATAGCTGACAAAGAACATATAAATTCACATTGATAGTTGTTTGCAAAATTTTTACCCTTAGTTTTAATTGGTTTTTAAGAATAATGAAACTACAATATCGTGTTGGATTTTGTCAGTAAGTAAGTAATAAATAAATAAACTATTGTACAATCATGAATAAATATTATATAAGTAATTAACTGTGCGCTTCATTATGGAGTTGGGTTAATAATGGCTAAGAAGAATAAAATAGACACAAAATGCCACACGCTTAGCTGTGGCATTTTGTGGTTCTGTTGATGAAAAATAAGAAACAAAATAATAAAATAAATATTTTGGACATCTAACACACAATGCCATCTTGTACCAAACTAAGCCGAGCCTGTATTGTGGGCACTATATACCTTTTTTTATAAATACACAGATGTTATACATAGACAACACCCAAATTCTGAAACAAATATTTGCAGATCACACAAACGTTTGGTCCGATTTGGGCATCGAGACTTCAAGCACAGCAGTCGCAGGCGCTATCACTTCGCCACTGGGGCAGTTAATTAACGAAATTTTTGAATAATTTTTCCTACCCTTAGACTGTCGGCAATCTATTCATGTACATCATTGGAGACTTACTGCCATTCTACATGGTACTCTGGATCCTTCTCGCAATACCAGTACTTCACTTTTGGATGCTACTGAATTTACCGGAGTCACCTTCGTTTTTACTGAAACGCGGCAAGGTTGAGGTATAAATTTAAGATTGACTACTTCATAATTTTCACACTGACAGATTATTTTCTAAAGAAGTATATTGATTCATATTTGAAAATAACTTGAATACTTTTATCATTATTTTAAATTAGAGATGAAAATATGTTTACAAGGGCTTTAATCCTTTAGTAATAACTACAAAGTAAATAATATGCTTAGAATAGAATTTGCATTAAACTCTTGGGTTACAGATTTACTATGTTCAATTATAGTTGCGAGCATTTATCAAAAGATGGTTAGAATTCATTAAAAGAACTTTTAGACTCTATCCATTAATAGTCCACTGTTGGAAATAAGTAGGAGTTTAAAACAAGGGGGCAGTTTAAATATTATTTGAGCCGAATTATATTACAGACGACATTACAATATTTTTGATACGTTATGTTTGACAATGAAAGAATGCACTGGGCATTAAGTCCGCTTATGTACATACTTCGTGCATAAGGTTTATAAATATAAAACTAACTATAATGCATGTCAAGTGCTGCATTATTTTCTAAATGATTATTTTTTATATTGGCTTTAATTCTTTTACAAATGCAAATTTAAACGCAGACATTCCTTTCATATTTTTAATTAGTAATCTATGGTAGACTACTATCATTTCAGGAAACAGTTAAGGTTTTAGCCTGGCTTCGTGGCTTACCTACAGATCATAGGTCCATTTCTGAAGAAGTAGATACCCTAACCATTGAACAGTCAACTTGCCAACCAAAGTTCTCACCTAAAGCGCTGTGTAAGTAATTAATTTATATTTATATACTTCGAAATATTGTAATAAACAACTTGGGGCAGTTTTTTTTTGACCTCGTATTTAGAGTTCAAATTTATATCAATTAATTCAAATTTATCTGTATAAATTAATAAAATTTGAGTGTCTTTTTGTAATATTAAAATAACCGCTTTTTACTAAATGCTTTTTATTTAGTTTTTACAATTTTTGCCGGTCAGCCTGTCTGTTCGTTTCGAGTAATCTCTGGAACGGCTGAACCGATTTCGACGGGACTTTTACTGTCAGTTAGCAGATGATATATGAAGTAACTTAGGCTACTTTTTATACACCAGCTTTTCCCCGCGGCTTTGCCACGGTTACAACAACAAACACAGCGGGGCTCAGCTAGTATGAAATGAAAATAGAACAAGTTAGTCACCAATTATTCAACCAGAAAATTGAACAACATCTTCCTCAGGAAGTTATGTTAAATTTTCATTGAATTTAATCCTACTTATTTTTGAAGTGACCTGTCTTTTTATTCATTTATATTGGACCATCTTTATATTCTACTTTTACTGTTATTAATTCATCTAAAGAATCCGTTTCCAGTTTCTGACAAGACTACGGTGAAGGCTTTTTGGTTGTCATTCAATGTGGTAATGGCTCGAGAGTTCTGCGGCTGTGTAGCCATCTTGGTCTACGCCAGCCATATATAGACGGAAGCCAGCAAAGATCCGGATACAAACTTTAGCCTCTCACCGAACAAACAATCTATATTACTGGCTACTGTTCAAATTATTGGATCTTTTTGTGCTTGCCAGCTAGTCGACCGGTCTGGTAGAAAGATCAGTAATAATTGATTCTCTAAATATAGTTTGTTTCAATATTTATAAATTCTATTATTTTCATGATAAGTTTAGGTACGAAACGATATAAATGAGAATTTAGGAACATTAATTAATTAACTAAGTATCTTAGACAGTGATCGGCATTGGTAGAGATTTTTAAAATACTATTATAATTTATAGTACCCAACCATACAACCCATATTGTATCTACAAAATAATAATCGCTATAAGATAATAAGTGATTCAATTTTAGGAACTACCACCGACATTGATGAATCTGCACTCGGCAATTAATTTTTCTAATGGCGTGTCTCCTGCGCTGAAAAATAACAAAACAAAGTTATAAAATATGTTATCAAAACATGTTAGCAAAAAATTGCACTCTCCTGCGACTTTAAAACACGAAAATCTAAAACAACATATACGAAAAACATAAAATAAAGTAAAAAATAAATGAATAAGTAACAGCTACTTAATTATAACTAAGATGATCACTGGTAAGCAAGACTTTACCTCCGCAACGATTAAAATGAAGAATCACGTGTTTGTTTAATATTATTTGTATAGCTTTAACCTAAAATATGCCCATTTCATTCATTCCACTCAGCACTGTAAATTATTACATTTATAAAATTAATTTGACATAAATTTAAATAGTTTTATAGTGAGTTCCATTAGTGCATGGTTAAATTCTGTCGTTACGGAACGTCAGTTTTACCTGTCAAAATCACCTTCGCATATCGGATAAGCTACAGGTAATTAAAACACAAATATACAAAGTAAATCAGAATACTAAATGCACAACATATGAAGCAATGTTCGCAAATGAAATTTCCCGCATTGAAAGCACCCCGCAGGCGAACGCGGGAATGCTTTCCGTCAGATTCGGATAGGCCACGCCTATATTTTGTAAAATTATTGATGGTAGGTGTTAGAAAATCCAAAAACGTGTCACAGGAGCCCTGGCTTAAGACTTACAATGCACTTGATTAGCCGTATTAAGCAGTACCGTTGCGTTTCAGCGCAGTATATAACTCTGTGAAATAATTATGTTCTGATATTCTAGCCGCTCCTCGCCTGGACAAGCATAATATTCGGCTGTTGCTTGTGTTTCTTGGGAGTATGGTTCTACCTGCAGAGCATTCAACACTTCATGCCTGGTTGGATGCTCAGCATTGTGTCTCTCTATTTTTACGGATGCTGCTGGCCTACAACCCATCCCCTTCGTTATCATGACCGAAATGTTTAATTTTCAAGTAAGTCTTTTACAACTTTTATTGATAGTTTGTAAATTAGAAATAAATGTCATGAATAAGACACACAATAATTGAAATGAAGATGAAAACTTTTTTTATGATTTGTCAGTAATTCTCCGAAACTGGTAAATTGCAGTTTTCTTTGATTGGATAACTCGTATATCGAAGAAACATTTAGACCGAATATAAATACGTTACAATAAAAAAGAGCTGAGCATCAATAAAAGACATAGCAAAAAAAAAAAAAAAAAATGTTCCTTTTGAGAGACAAAGTTGCGCAAGTCAGCTGATATTCTATAATTTTAGTATTTTATCCTTTCTCCCACAGCTTCGAGGAACAATAGCGACCATTATCATGGTGACTGTGTTGGGTTGCGACTTTGTTCTGCTCAAGATTTTTTCACCACTCATCTCTGCGATCGGCTACCATTAAACCTTCTGGTTGTTTAGTTTAGTTTGCATCGCAAATGTATTTTACGTAATATTCTTTGTACCTGAAACAAAAATGCGAAAGGTTAAAGAAATCTACTCGAACTTAGAAGGGAAGGTGATAGTAAATAAAACGACACAATTAAGTGAAATAATATCAACGAATAAATAAAACACACACACAATCTCACTAAAATGATTGAACTTTACTTATTAGCTCAGACATACAAAAGATGTTTATTTAAGTTATAGCACCCATTATAGTAATGTTAACTAAAAATTAATTTTAACATCGACAAAGTTAAAACAAAATTAGGTCATTGCAAGACACTGTAGATGTGAAATATGTAAATTATTTTTTAGAAGTAATGAGTGTAAAAGGGTAATTAAAACATTACTCACTTAAGAAATCCTAGCTAGGTGAGTCTATGCATGGGTGACCATTTCTTAACACAAACCCAAACCCTTCCAGGTCTCGAAGAGCACTTTAAACTATCGGTATTTCTTTATGGAATAGGGGAAACGGTCAGGCGTATCACCTGATGATAAGCGATTAACGCCGCCCATGGACACCTGTAACACCAGAGGCGTCACAAGTGCGTTGACTGGCATGGGGGATAGGGAGGAGGATGAGGGGAAGTGTTGGATTATGGGTATCCTCACTCACTCGGTGAAACACAGTGCAGGCGGTGTTTCACACCGGTTTTCAATGAGGCCGTGCTGTCACTCCGGTCGAGCCGGCCTATGCATGCCGAAGCGTAGCTCTCCCACGGTGACGGTTAACGAACCATTCTTGAATTTGTGTATATTATCTGACTCTCGGAAACGGCTCGATTTTTTTCACTAAATTGAGTATATAGGAGGTTTCGGGAGCGATAAATCGATCGAGGTAAGATTTATTCTTAAAAAATTTAACGAAAACAATATAGAGCAGAGCTCGGTCATCCAGGTACTTGTCATTAATTGATAATGAAACGTAATAAGTTTAATGATAATATTTTAAATAGCTTATTTAAAATGACATTATTGTATAACTATGTTCCTAATGACCATTAGAGAATCACTTTGTAGATAGTATTTTGAAATCCATTATGTCTTCAAGTCTAAGGACTAATTGATCCAGATGATCCAAAAGAGGATTATGCTCATGAGCGGACGGGGGTAAATTGATGGTGATGACTGCGTCAATTTATTTGTATTAATAATATCACTATTTGGATATGACATGACATGAAAAAAAATTCCAGTATGTAAAAAATAAAACTTAAAGGAAATATGTTAAAATTAAAAATACTATCCAAATATAACTTAGTCATTAATACCGTGTGCACCGTTTGGTCTACCAGAAGCAGACTCAATACTTTATCATCAGGAGTTTCTCTTGTAGCATTTAAATCTCGCTAGCACACCAGTACAATGTTCATAGAATCATTGAACCTAACATATCTATCAACTATCTGTTTGACCACAATCTTTCTTAATGAGGTATTGATTGTGTGAGAATTTTTAGAGGAATAAAAATAACGTATTACACAGCAATAAATCACTGAGACTATACATAAATAAGTTCCAGTTGATATGAGAAACAGATAATGATTTATCAAATAGTTAATTTACTTACAAAACTTGAATGTGAATTCAAAAGTGTAATATCCACTTAGTATATATGTGTGCGTCTTAAACATTGCTGCACCAACATGCTGACGTCACAAAAGTTCTTTTGCCGCGTTGAACATCTTCTTCTTCTTTTGATGAATGGCAATCAGCCGGATCTGCTATTTCTGCCAATGTCAAGTATTTCAAGTCTTCAATTCTAAGTCTTCGAGTCTTCAAGTTTTCGTCATGATGGAATTAATGATAAAAAATATAAAAATGTGGATGACATGAAATGGGGACCGTCTTTCCCGCGTTGAACATTTTTACTAGGAGAAAATCATATGAGTTTGGTCACTGTCACCGTCAAACGTCACTGCGTTACCGATATTCTGACGTCACAAAACTTCTTGAGCAGCGTTGGCAGCTTTTTGTACGGATGATTTTTTTAATTTTACACCTAATTTTATAAGTAACATTCTAAGTTTTTTTCGGCAGCCCAAGATACAAGCGAAGCTTAGTTTGGGTGCCACCAGCAATTACTGTTACATTTTGTGCAAATATTTGAATGAATAATATGGATTTGAAAATAATAAATAAAATAAATAAATATGTTCAGACATTTTAACACACAACGTCATCTAGTCTCGAACTAAGCAGAGCTTGTACTGTGGGTACTAGACAACTAATATTAATTCTTATATACTGTTTTTGTAAATACATACATATTATACATAGAAAACACCCAAACTCCGAAACAAATATTCGCAGATCATACAAACATTTGGCCCGATTCAGGAATCGAACACTTCAGTTTGCACTTCTAACGGCAGTTCTTAGGACTGCCAATTTTTGAAGCAAAACCTTCTTTAGGCGCGCGTTACACTTTTAAGGTGGATAAAAGTCAATGGGAATTATTCTGGTAAATGAATCTGTTGTACTTTAATGAATGACAACTGCTACACAAGAGTCGCAAATATGCTGCTACTTATCAAAGGGTGGTAGAGTACTTCCCAAAATAACTTCTAGTACTTACATACGATCTAGAACATTTGTATAAGCTCCTGAAAGTCCTAAGACTTGCTCCAGTTGAGTAGTGAAATTAATATAGGTATTGCTGTTCAAATTCTTGATAACTAAATCCATCGAAACTTGTGCTCGTGACAAATTATATTTTAATGTCTATATAAGTACTAAAAGAATTTAATGTCTTAAAATACTAATGATCATGTACATACTTCATATTATATGGCCACAATTAGTTTTCAACTTATACACTATTAATTGGAAACGGTTTATGCATCGAGTTATGAGACATGCACTGTCTACATGCTGTACAATAATGTATTCATCTACGATTTTGAAATCACGTAAGCGAAAATAAGAAAGAAATAAAAGGCTTTGAAATAAAGCAGATTTGTAACTTACTATTTTCTTTCATGTTTCAATGAAATGTTAAATGTCATGTTTTATTTCGTTGACTAGTAATACTTGAACCATCATTCCTTCAGTATTTGAATGTAACTTATATTTATCAGTAGTCTGGTATGGTAATAAGGACTCGTATGCACTATGCGACGAGTAGTTGAGGCTATGATATTGCCATGCAAAATGGTGCTGGTGGCCTTCTGATTACGCCAGCGGCAAAAACTCACCGGCCAAGCACACCGGTACAGAGTGTAGAAACTATCATACATGCTTCGGTTTCATTACGGCAAAGTGTAAGGTTTCCCTAGACGTATATTATTTTATTACCTTTGGACCTGTAGGACCTGTAAACATTAAGTAAATAACAGTCTATTACGTGATATAACTAAGAATAAGAAAAATAATAAGAAAAACTTTATTTGTCTTTACATTACATTAATACTTAAAATTAATAACAGTACTTGAACAGTGTGACTGAAAAGACAAAATGTTCTTGGAATCAGCATATGAATGACAACGCACTTAGCCATACACGTTAGCCGCTGCTATTCTGTCTAAACCAATAGTGACGAACATAATCTTAGGATAAATGCAATGACACCATCCTAACCTGGCTACGGACATAATAATCACTCCACATGCCTGAAACAGTGCAGTTGTTGCTATTGAAAACCATACAGTTCAGTTTTATAATACTAATCCAGTTTGTCAAGATCCCCGCGACACAGGATTTTATATTTCTAATGCGGGTGTTGTCTTTAAAAAGAAAGAAAGAAAGAAAAGTCTCCACTACATAAATATATAGATTAGTGGACAGATGCCACGAACAAAGACCATCACAACACTTTACTGAGTAGCCGCCTCGAATTGCCTCAGTAATAACCACCTGCTACAGCGTGATTTAAATGATCTTAATTCTAGATGTGCCATAGGTGGCAAGATCAGAATTTTTTGTGATTTACTTATTTTTATATAAAAATCAGTATATTCACACAAGTTTAACCTAAGCAAATAGACCGTAGTTCAAAGTAGTTAAAAGATCAAGCAATGCCGTGAACATTTTGGTTGGAAGGGCTAGTGACCCTTGATTTTACATAGTGAGTGCTTGGGTAGGATTAGTAAGCGTTTACGCGACCTTGTTTCCTCCTTATGTACGTGAGACGACCACGTGAGTTTGTCATAAAGATAAGTAGGAACCTTATTTTTATCCAAAGATCTGACAAAACAGAAAAGTTTCAATATACGCTGGCTAAGCATATTCAAAATTCCGTTTTCGTTTAGGTATGGTGATGTCTTTTAGGGATTTCAAAAATGAAACGCATGCTCGCTTTGTGTACAATTAGAATAGCGGCTGTGGTTTTATTAAATAGGTACGGCCCGTATACGATGTCGATCACTTAAGAATCGATGATCACTTAAGAATTGCCGAAACATTTACAATTTTTTTGCTGAACATGAGTCTCTAATCTTTACGTCTACATACGGTATATACCTGAACGGTTCAACATCATCGTCGAATTTTAAATTATAATAACAGGCTTATACGACTTTATAGCATGTACTTGATTTTCAGTCCCGCATATAATAACTTTGAGGACGAGGTGAACGGAAGAGTCCAACTAGGTTGGGCAGCGTTTAGGAAACTTCGTCTAGTCTTCTCATCGTCGATCCCACAGTGCCTAAAGACGAAAGTCTTCAATGCGTGCGTCCTACCCGTAATAACATACGGAGCCGAAACGTGGACACTTACGGTTCGACTGGTCCATAAGCTCAAAGTCGCTCAGCGTGCTATGGAGAGGGCTATGCTCGGCGTTTCTCTAAGGGATCGCATCAGAAACGAGGTGATCCTACAAAGAACCAGGGTCATCGACGTAGCGCACAGGATTAGCAAGCTGAAGTGGCAGTAGGCTGGCCACATTTGCCGAAGAACCGATAACCGTTGGGGTAAACGAGTTCTTGAGTGGAGACCGCGTCTCGGCAAACGTAGTGTAGGACGTCCACAGGCCAGGTGGAGTGATGATTTGCGCGGGATGGCTGGCAGGAGCTGGATGCGAGAAGCCATAGATCGAACTAAGTGGCGTGAAATTGGAGAAGCCTATGTCCAGCAGTGGTCTGCGATAGGCTGATGATGATGATGATATAATAAATAAACTCTTTGATGGGTTGAGTGCCAGACCGTTTCAATCTGACCATCTGCTTAGAGAAACCAAGTCTTGATTGATTTTGTCTACAGTCGATGCCACGTCGTTAGAATTTGGTGGTGTGTTTAAGTAGAATCGGGTATCATCAGCATAAAGATGAAACCTGCAATGCTTGTATTCGTGACACCTGATGTGTAGTTAGCGAATAATATAGGACCAAAGACAGAGCCCTGGATCACTCCCTTGTGAATGGATATTGGTGAAGATTTACACAGCGCTTACATAGAGTTTACAAATTTTACAAGTAGGGTACGGTTCGAAAAGTAAGACGAGAATTATTTGCAAGAGATTTTCGGGAAACCACTGAACCGCAGTTTTTTTAATTAGAAGTGGAATATCTACACAGTCGAAAACGCTTGTATAGTCGAGTAAGATGTAGATTGTTCCAAATTCAGATTTGGTAGTACTACTGTGTTCAAAAAGTATCACGAATTTGGAATTTTCGCGGGTTACGTATATTTGAATTTCGATTTTTTGTGGCGTTATGCTGGTACATATGTTTCTCGCTTATGCTGACAAGTTCGGCCATTTTGAATGTTCAGTTAATTGTTGACATCTGCTTTCCTTGCGCGTGTTTTGGTTCGTCTTCGATTTTTACCTATTCAAAAAAATGGAACAAAGAATTTGTATCAAATTTTGTGTGAAAAACGCAATTAAGTGCGCGGATGCATTCCGAATGTTGACTGTGGCATACGGAGAAGCTACTTTTAATATTATAAGCTATGGTCAACAAATCTGAGATACTACCATGAAACATAGTATTATTTTCAAGGTTTGCCATCTTTAGCTGTACGTTTTTTCAACCAAAGATTATTAATGCCTTAAATTTTACTATTTTTCGGAATGGAAGTAATTAAGACATATTTCCAGACATCAGGGAAAATTCCTTCTTGTAAGGATTTATTAATAACTGTAGAAATAGCTAATACAGAGTGGAAGCGTCAGATATAACACGGGCATTGAAATATCATCACAACGAAGGGAGTTTAAGGTGCTAGTAGTTATTATACCAAGTATTGTCAATAAATAGTACCTACTTGAAATATTAAGTGGAACTTAATAAATTTCGAACTTTAATTAGCAAATTTCATATTTAAAAGAACGCAACAATAATTGGGGAACCTTCCTAATCGCCATAAGTCACTTAATAGTATATTGCATTGTGTAATTCTTCTTCTCCATTATCATTATCACAGCCCTTAATAGTCCCATGTCAGGTATAAGTTTGTCCTTAGAAAGTTTTGGTCTACGGTACGGTACGGGGTACGGTACGGTGAGGGCTGTACAGAGTTTGTTTCAAGTTATTCTCCTCTTTGTACTTTTCTGTAGTTTACACCTTTGCACGTGTAATACGTTTAGTACATATGGCCCAGCTCGACTGGACTGATATCACGATGCTCATATTAAATCAATGTTATATATTGTTTTTACACACCTGTCGGCTCCAGCGACCATCAGTCCGCCTGGAGACATTACGTTGTTCGGATGGTTCAAATGTGGCAACGGTTTTACGACTTCGGTTGCCGATATCCATGAGTAGGGTTAACCCTTACCAATAACTTACCACATACTAATCCCACTGATCAATAATTAATTACTTACGATTACGTGACCCGTTTAGTTGCTTAACCTATATGCAACAGACAAATATTTTGATGAAAAGGATTTTATTCGTATTTCAGTAAGTAAGTGCAACATTTATGGCTCGGAGCCAAAGTCAACATGGCTTCACCGCGAAAGTGGTCGCGAGGTCACTGCACTACACAAATTAGTGCTTACTGCTTACCGTGGGCACAACATGATTTTAACCTAATAACGCATCTTGGTGCAAAAACCTTAAGTATTTATTAAAAGCTTAAGTATTGCATTGTCTAAACTGGAGTTTTTGAAGAGTTTTATACAACCATTTTAAGATAAGTAAAAATAGTGTAACATTATTTATTACATTACACTATTTTTACTAAACTCAGTGTTTTGAATTCACCAAAATCTACAGGTTAGTATATTAAAATTACCTAGCCTGACGGACTATCTTACCTATGATGCATCTTAGCCATAACTCATATTTTTTAAGTTGTAAACAACCACTATTAAAAAAAGCCCCTCCTAAGACGGTCAAGAAGATTGTTATTTTAAAGTTGGAAACGCCAATACGTACTAAAATCAACTTAACGACTATTGTTTGAAATATTCATTAAAAACTAATAAGAATCACCTATTACACATTTAATATAAAAGCAGTGGATATCGATAGATCGATCTCATTGCGCACACGCAGTGTTGTGCGGCAAAACGCGGACGAGCGCGCTCGTGTCACCAATAAATTCAAATTTCTTCGAAATATTGCAGTGTTAAATTTAAAAATTATTTAAGTATAGTAATTGTTTTTTCTTTTCGAATAATTTGTGATAAATACGATAAAAGTTTAACTTAATATAAATATTTAAAAACAATAATTTAATTTTTAAATTCTGGCCATTTAGTGACCGTTATTTTTTCAAAATGGTGTATAGAGTGTACAAAGTTAGCCCTGGTGAAGGACAAAAGATTGGCAGCAAACATAATCAGATCATAATGTCCATAATTGGTAAGTAAAATATTCCTTATGAAAAACCAATTTTCACTAAATTTATATATGTAATAAAATCATTAGTGTAATCAATTAGTGGTCGGAAGATATATAAGAAAAGCTATAATTGAAGAGCTTTATGAACACAATAGAACCCAAAACAATGGTTTTAGATTTTTTTTCCTTTGTGCACGCTAATCTCAGAAACAGCTTCACCGATTTGAATGTGATTTTCACTATTACGTAGCGGTTTTTTACATTTAACTTTAAGAAAGTGTTTATTTTGTGGAGGAACGAGTGTTTTATTTTCATCGGCTCGTAAATTAAAAAGTTTAATCATTTAAAGAATCACCGTGATAACCGACCTGTATGCGTGCGGAGCGGTACAAAATATTTTTACATAATTAATTAGTAATAGCTTAGGTTAAACTTATATTTAAAAAACAAATTTAACAAATACATTTAATTTTGAACGGCTAATTAATATTCATTGATCGATATCGTCAATAAGAGAGAGTCTAGGCTATCACATCTATAGTTAACTATTATAATGTAAAAGTAGTTTCCAAGTTATACAAGCATCGGGTCTTTAATACAAATAAAAATCAATACGTTTGAAATTACTTGAGTCACTCAGTCAAGGCAAAGCCTAAACCGCCGAGAAACCTGAAATATTATCAGCTAATGATTCTTACATTTTTGATATAAAAGCAAGCGTGCGTTGTGGTGCGCGGTGCGGTTCATGTGTATGGTAGAATTATCAAAAAACCTTTTATAGAATGATAGATAAAAAACTCTTTATTTGCACATCATATTACAGAGTTAAATAATAATAGATAAAATGTCGGATGTGTAGTGTACAAAGGGCGGCCTTATTGCTAAAAGCAATCTCTTCCAGGCAACCTTAGAATGGATCAAACGTATCTGAGAGACCGAAGTAGTCTGTAAAACTGAATTTGAAATATTACAAAAACAAACAACAAAAATTGTTGCGTGGAGGTTACACAGAGATGATGTGTACGTCAGCATGTTTTACCTTAGCAGTGAATTAACACCTATATTTGAAACTAAAGTCCCCAAAATGTCGAAGGTTGAGGACAAAATTTTGACAGTATGACAAGAGGACGGAACAGTATCATTTATTTTCTTTGGTGTACAAAATCTAATTCAACTGGAACATCTGCAAAACCTTGAACACGTGTATTTTTATAGCTACGAAATAATTGCCAGACACGGATTGTTTCTAAACTCATGGTAGTACTCTGCTAAATTTTCTATTACATACAATTATGAAGGCAATATCGTAAAGTTAGCAATCACCGCAAGTTCCGAGCAAAAAAAGTATGAATAGAATTGGTGATGAAATAAAATGTTATATATTTTAAAACACATTGATATATATTTTTATTTCAAGATACACGCGGATTTAATCGCGGGTTTTAGTTTAAAACAATACTCAAGAAGACACTTAAGAAAAATAAATACTTTTTTTTAAATAAAAATAAAGGATTTGTTTAGGATATTTTTAAATATACTGTGCAGAATAAATTATTCTTCTAAAAAGTGCTAAAGGATTTGAGTATTTATTATTATATTATATTTTATATATAATGATATTGTGGAGGAACGGGTGTCATGTCCCTCCAACACAAAGGGAGGATCCTCCGACCAGGCGAGGTGATCATGCCTGGCGGGCCACTGCCCAACGGTTGATGTTGGGAAGTTGTATAGATGTTAATCGGCGCGAGAACATCCAAGGACGCGATGTAGGATTGGCAGCTTCTTCGTGCACTACGTTACTCCGTAGTTCAGTGTATCTTCAGTGGATGGCGTTGTCATATATTTATATTGACGCTGTATGTGGAAGTCGCCACATCACTCCCCTCCAAGACCGGAGGTTGATATCTGGATGAGTCAGCTGTCTGTGCTCTGTTGCGGAGCTTGCCAGTGCCAGGATTGAGTAGTTCCAGTGAGTCGGAACTGAGTGCCGCAAGTTCCAGTGAGTCGGAACTGAATGCCGCTAGTCCCAGTGAGTCGGGGCTGTAGTCCGCAGATCCCAGTGAGTCGGGATGAGATGCGGTGCGCGGTGCTGCGGTGAGATCCCCAGTGAGTCGGGGCGGTTGCTGCGTAGTGGCTGGCTGCTGCATAGACGGGAGAGAAATGCTCTGCTTACATGGACCGTAGTTGCAGTGTGCTGTGCCTAGACGCTGTTGAGGCCGTAGGGGTAAAACAGGCTGGAGCGGTCGCTTCCTGCATGTGGTGTATCCCTGTTGAGGCCGAGGTTGCTGGCTGGCTGAGACTTGCTGTGGGAGTGAACATGATGGTGGCACGCTGATTGTTGATCTGCTCCTACGAAGGCTGCTTCCAATCACGTCGGGGTCACCACTGTGGAGGAACGGGTGTCATGTCCCTCCAACACAAAGGGAGGATCCTCCGACCAGGCGAGGTGATCATGCCTGGCGGGCCACTGCCCAACGGTTGATGTTGGGAAGTTGTATAGATGTTAATCGGCGCGAGAACTTCTATTGCGCGATGTAGGATTGGCAGCTTCTTCGTGCACTACGTTACTCCGTAGTTCAGTGTATCTTCAGTGGATGGCGTTGTCATATATTTATATTGACGCTGTATGTGGAAGTCGCCACAATATAAACAAGTCAACAAGAACAGTGTGTGCCACTTTTGAGTACTTTCATGAAAATGGTAGATATTAGGCACCAAGTTACAAAATATACGTAATAGATGCAGCTAAAAATAAAATAAAATATAAACAAATAGTCCATCAATATAGCTTCTTTTCTTTGAGCGTGTGGTCTTACACAGGCCGTTATCCCGCGGGGGCTTAAGGGAGTGCTTTGTTGGAATCGGATTAACTAAAAGTAAACGGTGTGCCACTCTGCCCTTGAGATGAGAGCGATCCGGGCGTTGCAATGATTACGAGATCCGGACCACTCCCAGGCATTTGGACTGCTCGCAGATAGCTAGATCCCTCCCAGGTCCGTCCATATACCTTTTTTTTTTACGTCTGGAAACTCCCTCGAGCCTTCACCCCACCGGGGTTTGCGGCGGGGCGGTGTGTCGGAATCGAACCGACTAAAACCACACGGTGTGGCACTCTACGCCTGACACGGGAGAGATCCGGGAACCGCTTTCTTNATCCATATATCTTTTTTTTTTTTTTTTTTCACGTCTGGAAACCCCCTCGATCCTTCACCCCACCGGGGTTTGCGGCGGGGCGGTGTGTCGGAATCGAACCGACTAAAACCACACGGTGTGGCACTCTACGCCTGACACGGGAGAGATCCGGGAACCGCTTTCTTACGTCATTGGGATCCAATCCATCCTGTGTTAACCGTAAAACATAAAACCATGTGTACCTATATAAATATCAAATGTTCTAAATCAATATCAGTGTCGCCTACCTAATCATAATGTGATGCTAAGAGGAAAAAGAATCAAAATTTTCTGCAATCGTCTTCTAAAATATTTCTAACTTACAATAAACAAGCATCGCAAATTCTTGTTCGTTAGGTCAGATAACAAGTTTAAATCATAACTTTTTATTTCGCCACGGAAACCTGTTATAGATGCATTCCGCTCGTAAAGAATGAGTTAGATAACTGGCGATAGACGCGTCACAATTTTACATAGCCGCGGGTAAAAGCCAGCTCTTTTGCCCGCGCCTATGTCAGGATTTAATCTAAATAAGGATAATTTACTGTATTGTATGTAATTACACGTTAACTATCTAAACGGAATTAGAGTTTAGACTTTTGTCACCACGAAGTAAATCAAATCAAATTAAAAACAAGCACATTATTTATCAAAACCTACTACGTCAATATCTGTTATCATTATTAAATTAGTTTTTTTTAAATAAAACCTATAGGTTCTATATATAGTCGTATTCGCCGTTACAAATTATTTATTTTGATATCACACTCGGTGTATTCAGAAAACAAATTTTTTTTGAGGTTAACTTTTGGCGCCAAAAATCCTTAACTTTCTTTTTTAATTTTGACGAACCCAGTATCACTCTCATGACTAAGACGAATCTATTGACACCACTCACATAAAAAAACGACAAGCCATTAAGGCTTTAAGGCGTACCAATAAAATATACATACATACGCACACTCGAAAACCATATCTCAGTCGGGTAATAATGATGATGTATAATGAAAATTAATACTATAGTAATGATGGTTACCGAAACATTAATAAAAAATAATTTTAAAATCATTAAATATTTTGAAAATGGTGTGTAGTCAATCGTCAATCAAAACATTTTTAAGTTTTTCAAAAGCTAATCTACATTTTGACTGCACACTACGCTTCTTAATGCGATAATTTCTAGGCTGGACCGCCACCTGGGACATGTGTGGGATGTTTCTTGCGTTAGTTTTATGAAGGACTTAAGTCCCTCACGACACAGGATATATTCNCGACGCTGCGGCGCCCAAGCGGGGCAAGCCGCCAGCGTGTGCTGGGCCGAGTCCTCACTGCAGTCGCAGTGGTGGCAGGCGGGACTCAATTCCCTCCGCGCGACCGAGTGCAGGTACTTCCCGAAGTAACCGTGCCCGGAAAGCACCTGCGTCAGTCGGAAGGAAAGGGTCCCGTGCTGCCGCCCTGCCCACTCGAGGATGACGGGCTGGAGGGATCCAATCCATCCTGTGTTAACCTTAAAACATAAAACCATGTGTACCTATATAAATATCAAATGTTCTAAATCAATATAAGTGTCGCCTACCTAATCATTATGTGATGCTAAGAGGAAAAAGAATCAAAATTTTCTGCAATCGTCTTCTAAAATATTTCTAACTTACAATAAACAAGCATCGCAAATTCTTGTTCGTTAGGTCAGATAACAAGTTTAAATCATAACTTTTTATTTCGCCACGGAAACCTGTTATAGATGCATTCCGCTTGTAAAGAATGAGTTAGATAACTGGCGATAGACGCGTCACAATTTTACATAGCCGCGGGTAAAAGCCAGCTCTTTTGCCCGCGGCTATGTCAGGATTAAATCAAAATAAGGATAATTTACTGTATTGTATGTAATTACACGTTAACTATGTAAACGGAATTAGAGTTTAGACTTTTGTCACTACCAAGTAAATCAAATCAAATTAAAAACAAGCACATTATTTATTAAAACCTACTAGGTCAATATCTGTTATCATTATTAAATTAGTTTTTTTTAAATAAAACCTATAGGTTCTAGATATAGTCGTATTCTCCGTTACAAATTATTTATTTTGATATCACACTCGGTGTATTCAGAAAACCATTTTTTTTTAGGTTAACTTTTGGCGCCAAAAATCCTTAACTTTCTTTTTTAATTTTGACGAACCCAGTATCACTCTCATGACTAAGACGAATCTATTGACACCACTCACATAAAAAAACGACAAGCCATTAAGGCTTTAGGGCGTACCAATAAAATATACATACATACGCACACTCGAAAATCCTATCGCAGTCGGGTAATAATGATGATGTATAATGAAAATTAATACTATAGTAATGATGGTTACCGAAACATTAATAAAAAATAATTTTAAAATCATTAAATATTTTGAAAATGGTGTGTAGTCAATCATCAATCAAAACATTTTTAAGTTTTTCAAAAGCTAATCTACATTTTGACTGCACACTACGCTTCTTAATGCGATAATTTCTAGGCTGGACCGCCACCTGGGACATGTGTGGGATGTTTCTTGCGTTAGTTTTATGAAGGACTTAAGTCCCTCACGACACAGGATATATTCTTAGCGCGCAAGTATTTTTATAAAAAAAATAATCTGCTTCGCACAGTTCAATCGGCAAAATATTTAATATTCTTGACGTCATGCAACAAAACTTATATTTGAGAGACCTGTTTTACTGAATATTATTCTCATTTGATGTAGATAGCGGTGGCCGCTCATCGTTTCGAACAGGTTTTTTTTGCTCTTCTGCATTACGTTTGACCTTTAAGGTCATTCAGCACAATTTCTCAGGAATATAACGCCATATTGTAGTATTTATTTTAGATATATGAATAGAGTTTAGATGGGAGGAATAGAATTAAATCACAATCAGTAACCTTTAATTAATCATATTCTTACAAATGAGGCTAGGATTTCAGTTTTTAAAAACATACAAATACATCCCGCTCGGTCCCGGCTTATCGTAACAATGTTTGGTAAGACGGCCGTTCCTGACTGTGAGTTGTCCTCAACCACTTCATCATTTGTCTCCATCGTATCATTGACATCATCATTCACATGGTCATCTGTAAAGTAACAACACCTGAGTTCTTTCATATACCTAGAGGTCTACTAGCTTTGTAACCTGAAGTTATTATTCGTGTATTTATTTAGGGTTGCATAAGCGTAAAACCTGAAAACTTGCGGAAGCAAGCGTGCACTCAAGCTTTCCCAAGCAATAACTTCGTAAAATAAAAATAATTTGAATAATTTAAATGACTTCAGTTGCAGTTAATAAATAATAAATAATAAATAAATATTTCGGACATCTAACACACAACGCCATCTAGTCCCAAACTAAGCAAAGCTTGTACTATGGGTACTAGACAACTGATATTAATACATATATATACTTTTTTTTTGTAAATACATACATATTATACATAGAAAACATCCAAACTCCGAAACAAATATTTGCAGATCATACAAACATTTGGTCCGACCCAGGATTCGAACCCGAGACCTCATGGACAGCGGTCGCGTATGCTACCACTGCGCCACAGAGGCAGTCAATAACGAGTATGATTATAATAAAAACCAAAATGAAACATTGTTGGGGACTAGCCTCCGTACTCCGAGCACTGGCCCGACCGGAGCGATACCATAGCTTCACTGAAAACCGGAGGATACCGGAGGCCCATAATCCAAGCCTTCCCCTCATCCTCCACCCCATCCCCCAAGGCCGGCAACGCACTTGTGACGCCTCTGGTGTTACGGGTGTCCATGGGTGGCGGTAATCGCTTACCATCAGGCGATAGGTATGCTCGTTTGCCCCCTATTCCATAAAAAAAAACTCACAATGCACCAAAGTTATGAAGGTGATTAATGTATCACATTGTTTAGACAATTTTGTTATTATATATAATGACCAGTCATTATGTATAATAGATATTTAATCACAATGACTGTAACATATACATATTATGAATCTCAGAAACAGATCCAACGATTTCCATGAAGTTTTTATTTTTTTTTGTGTGTAGGTTTCGGGGACCGATCCATCTAGCTAGGATTCATTTATAGAGAGTTTACCAACAAAAAGTACAGAAAAAATCTCGGTTTTCCAGGTACTATTATGTCTACGTACAAAGAACCGAAATGTAGATGTATGTTTACTATGGTTTACTGTTTGCCTATGTTTACTGTATAATTTCGTTTAAAGATTGTGAAGTTAGTTTTGCGAATCGTTCAAGGAAACATCCTTTGCACTCTTAAAAAGATCGTATGGCTTTGTAAACGTGATGAACTTTTTCATAAATTTCAAGTCTTATCTGAAAATTTGGACTTCCTGCCTACATACCTATTCCGACCTGTTACCCACACCGCTCTATTTTAATCCTTATCAATGCATTCGGTCGCCAGCACATCAAATCGGTTCAAAAGTTTCATTTAGAACCTTTCAGAGCAACGTACTCTGATACTTAGTAATAATGGTTAAGTTACAATCTAAGTCTTATTTTTTCTTAATTCGTCTTATAACTGCCTATTGATTTTAAATACATTGTAAAACTTTGCTTACATGGGGCCCTGAGCTGGAGGCTATTATACCCATGGGTAGATCCACCCCTGAAAGTAATTCATAAAATATGAAAAAAGTAAGCGAAGCATTAGCCTAATTACTTTTTCTTCAGAAATAACTTGTCACAAATCAATAGTAAACATTCTAGTCTTCTATGTAATCCACAATAATAATGAATTTTGTTATTGATTTCATTGTATATTTTATTAACTCACGTGAATTTTCTAAGGTTCACGATTTGACGATCACTCACTAGTTGCTCACCTGTTGTGATCTATTGCTGATGTGTTTTTATGTTATATACGAATTCTAAGAGCGTAAACATGTTTTTTTTATGCAAAGAGCAGCAGAGCGAAGAGCAGGCGTATCGCCCGATGGTAATCGATTACCGCCGCCCATGGACACCCACAACACCAGAGGCATCACAAGTGCGTTGCCGGCTTTTGGGGGATGGGGAGAGGGATGGGGGGGGCGGGTTGGTGTAAGGGCCTCCGGTATCTTCGCTCACTCACATACTACCTTCTTGCTACCGGCTACCTTCGTGATGTTAACTCACGCTAGTCAGTCGCTCTTATGCATGAAACAGACATGAAATCGCAACATAACCAACTAGAGTCACTCACGGAGGTGAGTGACTCTAGTTGGTTATGTTAGGTGGCTATTCACAGAGGTGACACAGTTTTACACCGTTCACAGAGGCGACACAGCCTTACAGCGTTCAAGGGCGCTGCAAGTGTGCGGCAGCGCTTTCTTTGAGAATGGTTAGAGGTAACACAGCCTTACACCGTTCATTTAGGTGACATAGCTTTACACCGTCCACAGAGGTGACACAGCCTTACACCGTTCACATTCACTTAATAAACCATTCCCAAAGAAGCAAGCACTGCAAGTGTCCGGCGTTCACTCTCCTCGCCAAAGCACCATATGTTCAAAAGCTGCCACTGTTATGCCACATGAGTCGGCTATCAACTTGAGTGCATAGCAGCAAAAATTACAAGAATCGAAATAGTTATTGTCGATGGATGCCATAAATGCAACCAAAACCATTCCTTCTATGTAGCATTCTTACTTGGCACGCTTTTGTTCTTAGAATTCAATTTAAGTCCCTTATACAAAAAGAAACAAGATTTAACTTTCTTTAATAATCTCGCTTAATAAAAGCATCACTAGGCCACCACAGTATGGGTAACCATGCCACACTGTTGCACTGTCTGCATTCGCAATAAATATGGTGACCACCACTCTTGGATTCTGCTTATGCTTTCCATCAACTAGAGTAGAGTCAGTTTGGCAGGGCCATACAAAAAACCAAAAATCAATCATTTAATCATTATGATCGTTATTTATAATCAGTAACTCATCATTAGCCCATATTCCATCATTACTAGATAATAATTCTTTTCAACGGCTCTAGCTGAACAGTATAAAGTATGTAGCTACTATTCTTCAGATGGGAACTATTATTTGCCCATACCTGCTTGAAATGATATCCAATTCAAATTGCGATTTATAGTCTATTCATTTAGTTAGTGTCGGTACACCCGCACGTAATTGTGGTTATTGTTGTGAAATACTAATATATTAATTCATATAAGTTAAATGCTTGCCTAGATAGTAAAGACAAACTACATGAAAAATATAAACACTTCATCTTTTTAGCGTTTATTAAAACATTTTCAGTATTCACGTTAGAAGAGTCATCAAACACAACCATTCGGCATTTACATACTCACAAGGCATACACTTCTTCGGCATAAATTGACAAATCATATTTTACTTGTAGGTGTACGCCGCAGTCGGCTCCTTTGATTTTACTTTGCCCAATAAACGTCGATATCGTAACTTCAACTGAGCTCAAATAGGGATATTACCTTTGTTTAATCGAAGTTATTTTTCTTATTACTCGCTTCACTCTTGGCAGAGTGGTCGTGGTCACGTAGAGTTCTCTGCACTGGTGGTACAGGCGGTGAAAGCCCCTGTAGTCAGACACACGGCTTCCGATTGTGGACCTCACCTGGTCGATCCAGCGCATGGGTGCCCTGCTGCGTAGTCAGATCCTCTCCACCTTTCCCTGCACCACTAGTCGCTCTAGTGAGTCGCTACTCCGCCTAGAGACTTGACCAAAATACTGTAGTATGCCCGACCGTACTGTGGTTGACAGACGCTGTGTAATGCCGAGTTCATCTAGTACAGACACGTTGGTGCGGAACTCCGTCCATGATATCCCGAGCATTTTTCTCCAGCACCACATTTCCAGAGCATCTACCTTCCTTCTTTCGAACTCGCGTACTTCTACGTCTCCGCAGCGTATAAGAAAATGAGAAATATGAGCGATCATACAAGTCTGATCTTGGTGGCATTGGTAAGGTTCTGATTTCCCCAAACTTTTCTCAATTTCCCCATTGCAGCTTTGGTTATGGTCATGCGACGTTTCACTTCATCTACGCATCTACACTAATCAAGATATACTCGTACGTACGTCTGCACTACGTCGCAATTCGCAATCTGTGACTTCGGGCAAGTTATTACTAATGCCTATTAATAACAACAAATAAATATGTCTTTTAAAGTCAAGATAGATGTTTAATTAATAAACTGGTTTAAATAAAATAAATATTGGGCAGATGGAGGCGCATATACACATTTTTTTGGGTTCCATGTAACCCAACGAGAAACGTCAAGAATATGAGTCCAATTTGAATCCGAGGATTTTGTATTAAGTATATAGCATGTGAATAACAGTCGTGAAGTTTAGTTAGAGGCCTTTGGGCGGCTTGAAATCATCCAACGGTAAGATTACATATGCAGCCACAACGTAGTCTTGCCAGTCCCCAACCCGCACATGGCCAGTGTGGGGACGGTATGGCTTTAAGCCTCTCCTGAGAGGAGACCAGAGCCCAGCAGTGGGACATTATGGGTTGTTGATTGACGTAGCATGTTTACAAAGAAACATAACACATACACGGATACAAGGTATGTCACAATATAATTATAGACTTTTTTACTGGTTTTTATTCTTAGGAATGAATTTTGGAACTGCGTCATTAATGCATTATGAAAAGTGACAGAAAAAATAGCTTCGGAGATTTCGGCAAAACGCTTCAATTCTCTGTATTGTTCTTTAGCGGCCTAAGAAAGACAGTTTTCGTATGTAAATATGACTTACATCTAGCATCCATAGTTAAGACATTCAATATAAATAAATCAATTCTAAGTAATTGTCAACTACCGCATTATGCAAGACTTCATTAACATAAGCGACATTTATCAATAAAACTAGTTTTTAATTCTCTAATGATTTAAGTCGTACTCATAAATGATTCACCAAGATTTACAATAAATCTTTCGTAACTTGATAAATTAGTAGTATTTATCCTGACTTAAGTTGTTGGGTTCCATAACTATAATTGCGGGAATTGAGTGTATCATAGATATTAATCGTAGCGTAGTAGTACACGTAGCTTCTTATATATATACATATATATTGTTTATTGGTTAACCGTCCTTATCTCAAGAACTACTGGTACAAATTGAATAGGTCTTTATTTTCAGATTGAATAGCCAATTTATAGAGGATGGCTGTATGAAAAAGATTTATCACACTTTGATTAATAGGAGCCATGCATTGAAAAATGTTGGAGAGACGGAGAAGGTGTATTACTTCTGAGAGAAGCTAATAAAGTTGCACCACTGAGCTAGTATTATATAAATCCACTGAATCAAGTTCTTAAGATGATCTCGCGTATTGAAAAAGTTGGATATTTTATGCATGGTATTCAAAACAAGTAGTTAATTAATACAAATGAGATATAACTAATTATTTCCTTAGGATTGTGAGTGGAAATGAAATTGTATCTGTAATGGACAGCCTATTTACATGATGTCAATGTTGGAACTATTTTAAAAAGCTTTTGTCATATTTATTCTATCCAGTACCGATTTGCTAGAATATCAGTAGCATGCGAAATTGGGTTGAATTAAACTAAGTGTAAGTAATTAATCGTAATCTCGTATCATGAAAATATATGTAACGCCAAATTGTATGCGTTCGTTGAATTCATGTACTTTTAAAAATGTGTTATAACTTCAAATATGATAACGCAATCAGTTTATAATTATACGAAAAAAACACTTGTTTTCCATCCTTGAAGCTTAGTGTCGCTTTTCTACAGGGTACTCATACGTTTGGACTAAAAAAATCCAAGTCAATTCAAACATGCTGGCTCGCAGGTTTGCTAGATACTCACACAGAGTGAAAATTACATTGTTGCGTGCTTACATCGCTTTACACAGGCAGCCTATAGGCCAGGTATACTTAAAAAGCGTACAGCGCTCTGCGGGTGTAATATAACAACGCGTACCGGGCTTTGATGTTGACTGCCTCGTCTCTGCAGCGTATCAAGAATGTCTGCCAAAACAGGGGTAGGTTGGTTGGTCGGTACTACACGATTCAAATACGATGTGTATCATTGCTCTGCAGAGTGCGAACCAGTCTCAATCTAATTCTGGCTATGATAGCTGCCAGGGTCATTTTTATTCTTATTTAATTTTTCTATATTTTATTGCATTTTGGGATTATATTTTCAATGTTTACTTCATCAAGTTTATACTTAGATTTTAACTTAATTTTTATATGATTATTTTTAACTGAATTAATTTATAGTTGATGTTTATTATGCTTATTATTTTATTATAAGCGTAATATTTTGAATGACTCTCATACACCTGAATATAAAAATATTTTATTATTATTATTATTTCTGTTGAAGTTCTGAGAGAATGGAAACGTACGGGATCTTTAAACACAAACCACACATTGTGTAGTCCTTGTATTTTATATGTATACCTTTACCTTCGTATATTTTGTTCCCACAGTCTGCCTGAGCAGTCCATTTTTTCTGAAAAGCTGTTAGATAAATATCCCTTTAAAATTAGTACATATACTTATGTATTTTACCCCATGTAACTGTCAAAACAGAGGCGTCGTATAATAAAAGAATTCTACGGTGCTTAATTTTTGATAGTTATTTACTGATAGATTAGCATTTTTTTCAATTTTCGCACATATTCCTAGAATTATAAAAATGATCATGATCTAAAACATCATAACACAACTAAAGAAAAAAAATCAGAGGGTCATTTTGTATTCATTATACCGCATAAAAATGAGATTTCAAACTTATACTTTACATTTGTAAAAAAAATTATGATTTTGAATTTTTATATAAAGATTTTAAAGACAAACTTTCGAAAAATAAAACCACATATCAACAAACTAGTTTATACGAAACCCTTGGCGCGTAAGCCAAACAATACTCTCACTTGTTCGATTATTTTTCTTGTTTTCTTTTTAAGTATACAAAAGAACTACTGTGGAGTAAAATTCTTCTAATCATGTCATGATAAATCACTCAAAGATAATGCTTGGATAGAAATAAGTTGTGAAATGGGAACCCCTGTGCCAGAATTGTAGAAGAAAAAATTACTGCTGCTGTTCTATCCACGAACACCCCATTCGTTTCTGTTTTTCTCTTTTTTATTATACTGGGAATAACTATAAACGCTGATGTTGCTTGTACACGACAGGATTGACATGATGAGCAGTCAAACACTGGAACAGTTTTCATGCGCGCCAGGCACGTTTAGTTGACATACTTAAAATATTTGGAATGCGTTCCGCGAAATGCACTTTCGGCGCGGTCGTTCATGGCACGCAGTCGATATACAGCTTTAAAATTTGAGTATACCTAATTGTCATGACTGCTGATTTATGTTATGCTTTTTTCTTTCTAGTATGTGTACCAATCTTCATTTACGGGACAGCCACGGGATGGATCTCTCCACACAAGGCCTTACTCATGAGCAACGACTCACCGTCAGGCTCACCCATATCTGAGGAAGAAGTTTCATGGATGGCATCCATCATTTTCATACTTGCGCCTATTGCTGTGTTCATTTATGGAGTAGCAACTGACAAGTTTGGCCGGAAAAAGACTCTGTTGTGTGTAGCTATACCTATGACGGTAAGAAAACTAATTTCTTCTTGGAAAATTTTATGAGAATCCAGTAAATTTTTAGCAAGATACAAAATTAATTTATCACATGACTATTATAGATATTGATTTACAGGGATTTAAGTTAGAAAAAAGATTCTCAACATGTTATAACACTATTAGAGATTTTTTTCCTACGCTGAATGTATTAGTAATGGCAATAGGTGTTTCGATATGTGGTTATAGACTATGACGTCTCTTACCTAACTGTGATACTCGGTGGCGCAGTGGTAGCGTACGCCACTGCTGTCCATGAGGTCTCGGGTTCGAATCCTGGGTCAGACCAAATGTTTGTATGATCTGCAAATATTTTTTTCGGAGTTTTCAATTTCTTTTTTCAACTTTTTGCCAAGAATTATACTAGAAATCATTTTATTTCAAAAAGTGTAATGTAATTGTCGAATTTGCCAACAGCTCGGATGGGCAGTTAAACTAATGTCTGCTCATCCAATAGCATTGATCGGAGCTCGAGCACTAATTGGATTCGGAATGGGCGGTGGTTTCGTGGTTTGCCCTCTTTACGTGAAAGAGATCAGCGAAGACAGCATCAGAGGAATGACGGGGACGTTTATTGTGTTTGCTCAGGTAAGCGAGGAACGTTGGAGTAGAGTTTGATTATTGTTAGGAAACGATCTTGTTAAGATGTCTTCTATTTTCTTTAACCTGAAAATTATAAATCATATTATAAACTGGCATGTTTTTGAGAAGAACAACAGATAAGTTGTTAGAAGAAAAAGTATAAAAAATACTTTTAGGTTAGTATATTCCTGTCTGTTCTACTCAACTTTGAACTCCTACTAGCCCTGAGTATCTTAAGGATCTAGTCATGTTAAACTCCACACTGGTGTAGACCATTCAGAACAACCAATCAACCAAACCAAAATCAACCGATCAACCTCTAATAATTTTCTTAAATAATATATATACATACATACATGTATAATAAGATATGCAAAAAACAACTTTCGTTTCAAAAGGTTTCGTTTAAAAACATGGATTTAAGAATTAATCCATTATGTTTTTTTTTTATTTAGGACCAGTTTTACCAGTTCCTGATAAATTTGCTAATAATTATCTGAGATGTATTTTAGCATATCCAACATATTTATCTCTATCCGAGATATTTAAAACTGAAACCTGGAGTTTTCTGGTAAAAACGCTTACCTTAGTCAATTAGGGACTTTATCAAAAGCCTTTAAGTTTCAGAATGCTGTCGCTATAAATATTATAAGCTTATAATTTACAATCTTGCCCTCAGACTTTGGGTAATCTCTTAGTGTTCGTCCTCGGAGATTTCCTGTCGTATTACGCGGTGCTATGGATCCTGCTTGCAATACCCGTAATCCATTTCTGCATAATAATGAAAATGCCAGAGACACCTTCGTACTTAATCAAACGTGGCAAGAATGAGGTATGTATATTTTTTTTATAAGAAATAAGGTATACTAAATATTTGATTTCAGGTAGGACGTATGTGGTCTTGTAATCTAACTGAAAAAGTTTTTACTGGGTGATTAGATGATTTTTGTATGTCCGTACATAAAAGAAGCATTCTCTAAGACGTCATAATGACGATTTCAAGAATGTTTCTTTTCCAGTAATCAAAGTCCCGTTTACCCATTCGACAGCTCTGATATCTACTCTTTAACCAAACTCTATACGTGATCCTACCAATTTGTGTTTAGGAAACGATTTTATATCCAATAATAATATCGATTGATGACTTATACGCCCTATAAGAAACAGTACAGTCGTTAAAGTAAATTTCAGTAATTTAGTTGAACCCAGCGAACAACATTAATCTGTATAGTTCTGTATAATTGTTAAATCTTAAGTAATTAAATCTGTAGTATATTTATGAGAATAAATCTCTTTATAAATTTACTAGAGATATTGGTGGATGTGAAAGCAGAAAATATCTGAAAACAATATTAAATTTAAATAAGATGTATTAGAGTATTAGATGTGTCAAAGCAAGGTTTTGACGGCATATCTAGTTGGTATTCCAAAAAGGAGCAGTAATTCAAAATGTTTTTACGTTCAACCACATTTCAAAACACAACTCAAATATCTTTCTCTATTTATGCAAAAATGAATTTTAAATGAGCTGGAATACGATTTACAATCGAAGTATACACCAGTAAACATTTGTTAGAATCATTTGTTTCAAATAGAAATACTTAAATCACTACATATTGTAAAACAAAGTACTCCGCCGCGTCTGTCTGACTGTTCGCGATAAACTTTAAAGCTACTGCACGGATTTTGATGCAGCATTCACCAAAAGATGGAGTGATTCTAAAGGAAGTTTTTAGAATATAATTTGTTAAATTTTTTCGTATACTGGCTAGAATATTTGTTGTGAAAAAATTAAGCCGCCCTTCTTCACGGGGTAACATGGGCTATATTACATTTTCCGTAAAGACGCAGTGCGAAGCAGGCGCAGGTTGCTAGTAATTGATGACTGCTTGTAGTTAATACTTCTTCTGTAGTAGTTGAAAAAATATGAGGAAAATTATTATAACGTTGAGAAGGTAATCTAAAATCTTCATTTTTTGTACTTGAACAATAAAGCTAGACACTCCAACGTATTCAAATATACGTATGTATTCAGAGAATCAATCTTTGGACAAATATTTGTCTTTAAGGCTCTTTTTAAATGATAACTCATCTATACTTTAAAAGGTAGTAGATCTATGCTGATTTCAGCACGAACCGGCTCGACCGGGGCGGTACTACCCTGGCACAGAAGATCAACGTAAAATGACCTATTATATATCTTGCCCCATGATAAACGAAGATCTCACAACGGCCCAATTTTACCTTGAATAGTTGGTAAATCTTAGATTTTACTAGAAGATCTTAGGATTAACCGCATTTCCGGCTTTGTAGTAACATAAATACATACACCGAACCATTTAGAATACAATATTGTAGTGGTAAATGACTATAGGATGTACATTTATTTTATAGTGTTACAACAATGTACTATATATTTCAAAACATTTCGAGTGCTCATTTGTCTCAAAGTATTAATAATATCCTATATAGGCGTACAAGTATATAATCATAATACAATATCCAAAATCTTTAAANCATTAAATGTTCCCGACATCTTTCACTTCATGTTCGTTCATTCGTAAATAGCTATTGTATAATGTGTTATAGTGTAGGAATAATCCTTAATAACAAAATATTACAAATTTTGATGAATTTCAATGAATACCTTTGGAAACCCTATGAGCATTGTTAGTTATATAATAATGATATGAAACACTAAACGCCATTAAATATGTCTTTTTCCGGCTAATATCAGCAAGCAAGTAAGGTGGCTGTCATTATATAGTCAGAAGGTCAAGAATTCCAATCACTTAAACAATTTTCTGCCAATAATAATAAGTCAATGCTTTAAAAGACTTCAATCGTCCTAGTTTGTCGGCTTTGGAGATGTATGTTATCTCTACTTGAATGTAGGTAAACTTGACCGATTTCCCAACAATAGTTAAAGAACTGTAGATGGTTAATATCAATTCAACTAACGAAGGTTTCTTCATACAATGTAAGTATGTTCATGATCTATAATACATGGGAAACTGTCGTGGTTGGTATTTCAGTGGATGTATTTGAACGACACTTTGAAGGTTATGTATATTTCTACCATCAATAACACGAAATGTGTTATTGATGGTCGAAATATACATTAACGACTGCTTTCAATAGCCGGACTCTAGTTAAACCTGAAATATATTTAGTTTTTCAATATAATTGATGCAATACTATACTCTTTCTTTTCTTTTTTTATAGCGTGGTATATGTTGTCAAATAAAATAACAAATACTCTTTTTAATGTGAATTCAGCCTATTGACTTACATGATACCTTTAATCGTACGGCTCTCGGAAATGACTCCAACGATTTTCACGAAATTTAGTATGCAAGGGTTTTCGGAAGTGATAAATCGATATACCTAAGATTAATTTTTAGTACATTTACAAAAAAAATACCGAGTAAAGCTCGTTCGATTAGGTACTTTGCATATGCCGAAGAACCGATAACCGTAGGGGTAAACGGTTCTTGAGTGGAGACCGCGGCTCAGCAAACATAGTGTAGGACGTTCACAGGCCAGGTGGAGCGATGAATTGCGCAGGATGGCTGACAGGAGCTGGATGCGAGAAGCCATAGATCGAACTAAGTGGTGTGAAATTTAAGAGGCCTATGTCCAGCAGTGGACTGCGATAGGCTGATGATGATGATACGTAATATTACTGCAATACGACTAAATAGATCTTTATCCGTTGGTTTATTTCTATCAAATTATATAAAAAAAAATCAGTCTATAAATGGGAGAAACTAATCAAACCCTATTTTATAATGGAAAATTATAATTTTAAACATACTATTTATTTCACCTGAACACACACATACACATCCTAATGTATTTAGCTTTAGTTTTTTTCTGAATTTTCTGCATTTGTCTGCATTTGCAATGTGTATGGTGACCACCACCCTGGGATTCATGCTTTCCATCAGGTAGAGCACCGCCACTTTAGCTGGCTTATGCATAAAAAAACTTTAAAAGCTATAAATGCAATATTTATATGTAAGCATAGTATTATTTAACAACATTATTTTGCTACAGGAAGCCGCTAAAGTTCTTGGTATGCTCCGATCTTTACCAGCTGACGACATATCCATTGCTGAAGAGGTAGACAGGCTGATCATTGAACAAAATACCAGTGAACCCAAGTTTTCTCCGAAACTATTATGTGAGTATTATATTGGTTTGCTTTGATATAACTATAAACAAATATAGATACATAGATGCCATGTATACTAACACTAACGTTACATTAACGTTCATACCAAATTATGAATTCGAAAACAACATTTGTACATTTTGATGCCTAAACTGCTGAACCAATTTTAATGAACTTTGGCATGGGATGCTTTGATTCTTGAGGACATATGCTACTCTATACCATGATAACCGACATACGATACGGTAAAGCAGCGGTAAAAATATAGTATAATATAAGGGGTAGACAAACACGCAACCTCTTATCGACAATTATTTTCGGAAGTAGCGTAATGGTCGTAATTTCGTTGAATAAATATTTGCTTGCTTAAATAATTTAAAAATAATTGATTATCTAACTAAACGCGAGGCATCTAAAGAGATCAAAAGTAACCAATAGACCATTAGTGCAAGTCTCTGCTGTGATTATTCATATTGTCAATAAAAATTATAATAATTGACAACACGATATTAAAACGGCCGAAACTTGACCTCCAGATGATCTTAAAATATGTCGGGCTGTATTGCCATTAAAAAAAATAATGACTAAAAAAACCAATAAAAAATAAACATCTTTACCGGCTGCAGTTTAAAGATGAAATGCAGCTGTTGCAAAAATTGCGTTTAACATATCAAGATGTGAAAGGCAATTTTTTTTATAATTATAAAATTTACAATAAGATTTATTAATGTTTACAAAAATGCATATTAATTATAACAGTAAACATGATAAGAAAAGCTAAAGGAATTAAAACTTTTAGTAACGTGTTGACATCAACAAAAAAAACAACAATTGTGCGAAAACCTTTTCATAAAATCTACCTGATGTCATCCAGGCCATTCTTGCGAGTCTAGGATCTCGGGATAATTTTTTAGGTTTACGGGGTATTCCGCAACGCTTGCAACTACAGGTGCGTCACTGGGTTAGGCCCGGCAGGCCTATTGGTAGTTCCGGATTACGAGCCTATTGATAGCTCAAACCATTAAAATCGGCTCTGGAGTTAACGCTCTACAGTGGAACATACCTACTTACATAGACTGCTAAAACTAATACTCTTCCTTTTAGATTCGGCGCAGTAAAGTAAAAAATCTTCTAATCACGTAAGCCAAAATACTAATATATTATTTAATATACTAAATATACATTTAACTAAGTACTTATTTATTTATAAATTAATTCTGTTAAATTTGCATTCAAATCGATGAACTTCATTTGGGAATGTGTTTTATAACGATTACACAATAAAGATTTCTCCAATATTTCTTATCTTTTAAATGAAGTGTCGTGTGTTAAATTAAGAGGTTAAAGACCTCAAGTTTGTTTGGTTAATATTGGTTTAGGTTTCTATAATAAGTCGAACAAGAATTTAGGCTAAGAGCTTTTTAAAGTTCTGAATTATCTTATAGAATGCCTAGATTATTCAACTTATTGTATAATGTGACAGACAACATTCCTTGTGTCGAATCCAGATTCTTAAATTGTCGAAACATCATATTTCCAGAACTTCTTGCCTTCTACCCAAATTTATTTGAGATTGGAGCGATGTTTTTTCTTTCATTCTTCTCTATCACTCGTCATAAAAATCTCGTAAGTTTTCTTAAGCCCTCTCACATAAGCCCCCTTTCTAGCCATTTTTTCTTATCGCTTTCTACGTCTGTATCAAACCCTATTATAACTTACTCCCCTGTATTTTGCTCATCTTTTAATCACCACATATGTCTGTATTTTACTGTTCAATTTTCTATATCCATCGTCTCTAAAATAAATAAGAAAAGATAAAGGAATATTAAGTACTAATTCTGATATTACAACTTCTAGGAAATTTATTTCAACATATAAAATTATGTACCCTTTTCAGTTGGTAACGTAACTAATATCAACGTCCTATTCCAATGTTAGCTTACCAGCTTAGAGACAAGGAAGATCTTACATAAGTCGAAAAACAAGTTTTTTTTTATATTAAACGTGCAAGAACTCACATTAAAAATATAAACGCGAATTAAATATCTGTACTCATAAAATAACCTGCCCTGACTGCCTGACTCATGGACACAGAGCTAGGTAGGCAAACTTGAAATATTAGAAACTGGTGCTTTGAGATGATTTAATCTTTTTAGTATTGTAGTAGTAGTAGTAGTAGAAAGGATTCTAGGTCCCTAAACAATAAAATCATTTTAAAAAAAAACCCCGGCTGCGTCGATATCTGTCATCTTTATTAAATTCAGTTTTTTTTTTAAATAAAACATATGCGTTATATATATATTTGTAATCACCGTTAAAAATTCTTTATTTTGATGTATTTTGAAAACATTATTATTTTTTGAGATTGCTTTGTGGCGCCAAAGATCCATAATTTTGTATTTTTTTTATTTTCTATGTACCTCACACTCTAACGACTAAGACGAACTTTTTGACACCACTCACATATAAATACGACAAGCCTTTTAAGCTCTAGGGCACGTCAAAGAAACATACATACAAACACTCGAAAAACATATCCCTTCTTCTTTCGCAGTCGGGTAAAAATATAATGGATGAACACTATGAATAGTCGTATGAAATTATGGTATTTTTTTGAGTTACAAATACGAAATAAGAAGTAATAGACGGGCCAAGCCGCAGGCAACAGCTTTTCCTTCATAAGTTATATGACTACGAAATATATTATTGTAATTAATATAGTAATAACTTTTTTTGGAGTTCGTCACTTGAAATAATTGTTAAATTGCTATAGAATTGATAACACCACTCTTAAGTGGTGTTATCGATTCAAGAATTCAGGGGCTTTTGAATAACTGGAATAATGCGAAAGACATGATTCAGTCCAGCATTAAATTAAGTTGACTTGCTCTGATCTGGTACAGTTTACGTGTCTGGAATAGTGAATAAACAAATGTTATTGTAAACATTGTGCAAAAATGAAAATATCTCTATCGTAAATTTCATCCAAATCGGTTCAGTGATTTAGCAGTAAAAGCGAAACTAACAGACAGAGTTATTTTCGAATGTAAATATTAGCATGGATTATTTTTATGAACAGTTTTTATTATCAAAGTTGTTGGTCACCAACACTAGTTAGAGATTTGAAAGCGTTTATCATAGCAAATTTTTAGGATAAGGAAATTCCAGGAGATCTCGAGTTTTAATTATTTAAGTTCCTAAAAAAAATTATTCGTATCGCGAGTTAATCAACACCATACTCCAGAAATCCTCCTGCTAAATCACTAATGCGTAAAAGTAATGGTATCACTGAGGGTTTTTTTAGTACGTTAGCTTTTGAAGCATTTTAATAAAACGATATTCAGGTGGTAACAACTTGCATACAGTGCTGCCTCGGTGGCGCAGTGGTAGCGTACGCGACTGCTGTCCATGAGGTCACGGATTCGAATCCTGAGTCGGACCAAATGTTTGTATGATCTGCAAATATTTGTTTCAGAGTTTGGGCGTTTTCTGTGTATAATATAGGTGTATGTATTTACAAAAAAAATGTATTTATGTATTCATATCAGTTGTCTTGTACCCATAATACAAGCTCTGCTTAGTTTGGAACTAGATGGCGTTGTGTGTTAGATGTCCGAAATATTTATTATTATTTGTTATTATTATTATTAGTTAACCATTCATGTAATAATAATACTATTGTACCTGAAGATCTGATTTTAAAAAAGAGTAGCCATGAGTTTCTTTGCCAGTATTCTTCTCTTAAGGCTCTACGCATTTTGGAAACTGCAAGTTATGGACCGACCCAGGCAGGCACTCAATTTTGGTGTTTTCACCTAATTCACATTGACAATACAGTACATCTGGCGTTTGTTTGTGTCGATTTATGATTTTTATCTGTAGCTTCAATTTGATGTTCATAAATTTCACTTAGTGTCTTAATTGAATTGATGAATTTAATTTGAGTGGTTTTAGAAACAAAAAAAATTAATGCGGTGTTCAGACCATAAAATTAGCCACCTAAAGATAACTAGAACAAATAAGCTCATCCACAAATAAAATCACTTCGGAGGTTTGTCTCAGTTTGAGTTCATTATTCTTTTTTCCGTGGTGCTACCGCTTTGAAAACGGTGTCTGGCTATTTTGACTTCATTTTGTCTTTCGTATTGCTAAGGAGAGAAATGGACATCTTATATTTCCAACTCTTTCAGTTTCTTCAGGTTAATTTCGTTGCAGATTCCAAGACAGCTTAATTTTTTCCGGGACTACCCGAATGTCATAGCCCGATGTGTTCGTTGGTCACTGTTGTTGATCCTGGTGTACAGGACTTACAGTGGGTGGAATGAAAGTCTGTCCTATTAAAGTCTGAGTTCAAGCTGAAACTGAAGCTGCTAGTATTTATTTAACCATAATTGAACTTATCAATTATGGTTAAACGACATATCAACAGCCAGATCATGATAAATACACCCTGCAATATAGAATTGTGTGATCTCTAGAAAATACTGTCTGTTAAATTATATTCATCCATAATGCGTCAATGTATATTCAATCAATTTAAAATCAAAATCGCAAATACTAATTTCCATTCGCAATATAAACATTCACTCTTAACATATTACATAATAAAAATAATTTACATTCGTGAATATGTTAAAATATTCTCTTGGACGAGATACATAGTATATAAAGTAAACGCATTATTTTAATTAACTATTTTTAAATTAGTCGCATTTTTGTGTATGGATAGATACAAACAAACAGTAACTAAATTATTACAAACTATACTCTGCCCTACTTCGTATGAAAATCATCTTTGAAGAGTGTTGAGTGTGCTCAATCCGTGCAGTATTTTTCGAGTTTTTGAAGCATACACAAATTGAGCTAACATTCATATACATAATATGAGTAGATGAAGTCATTGAAAATAACTTACACCTGGATTCAAAACAAGTTATTAAGGTCATCATCACAACTTATTAGTCCAGGTTGGCAACCAAATCTCGAACAGCAGTGAGGATTAATACAAGTGAACCAATCAAAATAGATACTGTAAATAATAGGTTGGAAAAGACAGTCTGGTTTAACAATAAAGAATATAGTCTTGTCATAAAATGATAATAATAATGAATAGTTATAGGTTGAAGTGCTTTGAAGCTTAAAGAAAACACTCGATGCTTGTTGACGGGTTCAATCTAGCAAACTTATACAGAGAATAATTATTGGAAGTTATTACAGGTTTGTGTTATTCAAAGTTGCTTAGGACCGGTTTAATTATACTCATTAGTTATACTTCATACCTATATTCATCGACACCTACGACCTTTTTATTGTATCACAAGTTAACATATATCAAAACCGTTCAAACTCACCACAGCTTCATGTCACGATTCAAATTAATAACTGCGTTTGTGTTTTCCTCATCGATGATATAAAGTATCGGGTGATCCCCTTCAACGTGTCATGACAGTACGTGACCTTGGGATTGACGTTGACAGCAAATTGAACTACCATGAACATATTAAGGAAGTGAGCAAAGACGCCAGGATATGTTTAGGGTATATAATCCAAGAACTGCTTCAAATTTTAATAATGTTCACATTATGAAATAACTATGCAATGCATATGTACGTAGTAAACTGGAATACAATTCAGCTATTTGGGCTTCTCAAGAAAAAATGTACATACTGATGCTTGAGAGGATCCAGCGTAAATTTGCTAGGTATCTTGATAAGCGTTGGTATGGATATTATTCGTTTATATATCCGTCAATATCTGTTTCTGGAATAGTTGGCTTGGACCCTTTAGAACTCAGATGGAAGTATATGCTTATTATGTACTACTATTTGCTATTAAATAATAAAGTTTTGTCCATGTGGGAGAGCCACGCTTCGGCATGCATGGGCCGGTTCGACCGGAGTGATACTACGGCCTCAGAGAAAACCGGTGTGAAATAGCGGTTGCGCTGTATTCCACCCAGTGAGTGAGGATACCGGAGGCCCATAATCCAACCCTTCCCCTCATCCCCCTCCCCATCCCCCAAGGCTGGCAAAGCACTTGTGATTCCTCTGGTGTTACGGGTGTCCATGGGCAGTGGTAATCGCTTACCATCAGGCGAAACGCTTGCACGTTTGCCCCCTATTCCATAAAAAAAATAAAAAAAATAAAGTGAACAATCCATCGGTGCGTGACTCTGTTCATCTCTACGTGCATGACAATTACTTGCATGGTTGTGGTCGTAGACAGCATCCTCTGCTCACGTATCCACCATCTTGGCATATTACAAGAACTAGTAATAGCCCCACCGTTACAGCGATCAGTTTAATAAATGATCGAGATTGAGAGATCGATAGAAATGATAATATTTTGTACTAATGTAGTGACATACCTAAATAATTCTAAATAATTGAATTTAAATTTGATGGTGACATTTATATACTATATCATTAACATTTAATTATTAAAAATATTGACTCTTTTTAAGAATTTTGGGTCTGATTTTGTTAACATTATTTGTGTTTAATTATTTGTAAATAAATTTATTTTGCTTTTCTTTGTAAATGTATCTATATCCTAAAATCATATTTTTGACATGGCATGGAAGCGTCTTGGTGTATGCACTGTTAGCTTATGTTGTTTTTATCAAATAAACAAATGAAATGAAAGAATAGTAAAACTATTTAAGGCTGAATTATTTGTTTGGTTAAAACAACTGATTCGAAACGAAATAATATTTAAGTATTGGAATGGATGACTTTAAGTGTCCAGGAATTAGGATTTGGGAATTAAGATTGCTCATTCTATAACCTCACTCCATGCAATGCAACAAAAGAGACCGAAATTGACAATTTATGAAACGATGAACAACCGATTGTCTTGAAGTTTTGCATTAACTTAGAAATACAAAATACAAGAAAACCAACCATCAAGTTGAGACGCCAGAAAAACGATCATTGAGGGAATATTTTTTAGCAATCGATTTTTACTATTTAGAGAGTAATTGAGCGGACCTTTAGTTACTTTAGTTATTTTACTCAATCGGTTAAAAGAAACACTGGTTTTCTTTGAGACTATGGTATCACTGCGGCCTATTTATACCATCTATATATACTATTTTATCTATGGTGGGAAAACCCTACATTGTCCTACGACACAGACCAACGGCTGAGAGAGGACAGAAAAGTATCTTCTTTTATCATTATATAAAAAACGATGTTTGGCACAGGATGATACGGCAAGTTAGAGAATATGATAATTTCAACATAAATTGATTTAATTAGCATTCATTACGCATTTGAGAGGCTGTTAGGGTTAGGTGTAACGGGATTTCCTGTTTAAATGTAGAGCCAATCGGCCTAAGTAGTACATACTCTCCACAGTCACATTTTCTCAACTATACAAGCTTAATTTTTTGTGCTTTTTGAGTACATATGCCAAATAAACAATCAAGATTTAGTCGTAAAATACTTTAAATATAGTACACAGAAAAGTACTATTCCACCAAAAACATTTTCATGTAAAATGTTGCCAAGACGACTGCATATGGCTTACCCTCTGAAAAAGATATCTGATCTCATGTAGAGCCAAGCTTCTGAATCTTCACGCCCTAACTCTACCATTTCTGTTTTACCTGGTGGAATGCCTTTACGCACTTCGCTCCCCCCTCCCGCGGTGACAGGGGGCTCGTTTTGTGTGGGACTCCTGACTGACTCGCCAGACTACCCACTAAACCACCACGGTGTGCCACTCTGCGCCTGAAACGGGAGAGATCCAGGAACCGCTTTCTTACGTCATCCGGATCCCTCCCAGCGCCCTAACTCTACCAACCCTAACTTCACAAACTCTACATCATCTCATTAAAATTGTATGGCTTGGCTGTTTCGTTACTTAAGTTGACAGTAATTTTGAACAGTTAAAATATAGGTGATACAAAATAAACACGCTTGTTCATGTTACTTCGTGGGTTTCGTAGTCATCTAGAAGTCGTTACAGAAATGAAGCTATATCAAGTCAAGGCCACAACGTACTTGAAACTTATAAACTATTTTTTTTTTCAGTTGCCGACAAAACCGCTGTAAAAGCTTTCTGGGTAAGCCTTATCGTAAATTTGGCTCGAGAGTTCTGCGGCTGTATATCAGTATTGGTTTACGCCAGTCACATCTTTGCTGAAGCAGGCAAAGACCCAAACACCAGCATCTCCCTATCACCAAACAAACAATCCATATTGCTTGCCGTAGTCCAGGTTTTGGGACCATTTTTGGCGAGTCAGCTTGTCGACAGAGCGGGTAGAAAGGTGAGAAATGCTATATAGGGTTATATTAATCTGAAACCTATAGATTTAAGTTATCAAAGGTTGATACAAGGCAGTGTTAATATTTTTACGAAACTTCAATTATTTTCGCAAGTAAGGACAAAGTATTGTTGGATTCAAATGAGGTTTAGGTACGCTGTTTTTTTTTTTCATTTTAGTTATAATTTACTACCTGAGCCCCGCGGTACTAGTATATTGTGTGAATTGTATCTTTATAAATTGTAGCCTATGTGTTATTCTGATGTATAAGCTATATTATTGTAAAGTTTCATTAATATCCATTCTTAGCTGCCTCGGTGGCGCAGCGGTAGAGTATGCGACTACTGTTCTTGAGGTCTCTGGTTCGATTCCCGTGTTGGATCAAATGCTCACAAATCATAATGATCTACAAATGTTTGTTTCGGAGTTTGGGTGTTTTCTATGTATATATGTATATATGTTTATATGTATATATGAATGTATGTATTTACAAAAAAAGTATTTATGTGTTCATATCAGTTGTCTAGTACCCATAATACAAGCTCTGCTTAGTTTGGGACTAGATGGCGTTGTGTGTTTATATGCCCGAAATATTTATTTATTTATTGTTTATTCAGTAGTTTTTACTTGAAAGAGTAACAAACATCCATCCATACTTATTTACAAACTTTCGCGTTTATAATATACTAACTGTTGCCCGCAGCTCCACCCGCGCGTATATCGGCTATCGCGGCAGATAGTAGCCTATGTGTTATTCTGATATATAAGCTATGTTACTGTAAAGTTTCATCCAAATCCATAGAGTAGTTTTTACGTGAAAGAGTAACAAACATCTCTAGTTACAAACTTTCGCATTTATTATATTAGTAGGAAGTAGGTACATGTTAAAGTATTTGAAACTTTTCAAATAACAAATGCTTTCGAACCAAAATCCTTATTCTGGATACTTAACTTTGTGTTGGCATCTTTTTCCAGTATATATATATAATATGTATTTAGTCACCCCTGCTAGTTTAAATCTTTGCCCGCAAAATTCAATTTCAGTAATAAAATTTGTATTATCTCTATTCCAGCCTTTGCTAGCGGTAACGAGTGTGGTTGCTGGCTTCAGTATGTGTCTCCTTGGCGTTTGGTTCTACCTCCAGAGCATTCAAGTCTTCTTGCCCGGCTGGGTGCCTATCGTAGCGATGTGCGTTAGCATCTTCGCTGACGGATTAGGCTTGCAACCGCTACCTTATGTTATCATGACTGAAATGTTCAGTTTCCAGGTAAGCAAATTCAAACGTACTATTCAAAATCACCGATTAAAACTAGTTTTGAAATATCAAAGAATTTTTCCTCTAACTATCGCTTAAACTAAAAAATTATTATCAGCTCAATTATCAACACGAATTTTTTTGACTTATTGGTATTCTTTCTTTGATAGCTCCGAGGAACAGTAGCGACCCTCATCATGGCGATTTCCCTCGGCACCGACTTCGCTCTCCTTAAGCTCTTCGCGCCTCTCAACACCTGGTTAGGTTACCATTTCACTTTCTGGATGTTCAGTGGTATATGTCTTATAAATGTATTCTACATTATATTCTACGTACCAGAGACCAAAATGCGAAAACTAGAAGACATCTACGCAGACTTAGAAGGAAGAAAACGAGGAAAAAAAGAAGCTAAAATTGTCGAAACAAATTACGTTTAAATATTGATTGTTAGCTGTCGGTAATGGCTGCGGATTTTATTTAAATATGAACGTCATTTGGACTCCTTATATAGCGTGCAAAACAGGCAATTGTGTTATGAGAATAGGTTTGTAGGTTTCTAAATTAATGTGTAGGACGTAATTAATTCGATTTAGAAAGTACAAAAACGAAATGACAGTAAAACAAGTTATAATTGTAATGACCTTTGTGTATACTGTTTTTATTAGGAAGAGGAAAATTATCATCGATAATAATTTGTTTATCTGTTATTAAATATTGTTTTTTTTCTTCATAGCAAACATGTAATTATTCGATAGGTTAGAGTTTAGGATTGCTGTTTGCTACAAGCACGTTTTGTGTTGGTTGGAACAACAATAAATCAGGCTAACTAGGAATTGGTCAAAATTGGGTAGGTCCCTAAATCTTTCTAAGAAGGTGTCTGTTTATTTGACAATCGATTATAATATTACAACAATAAATGATAACTGTAAAATGTCTTACAGAAAATGAGAATAATAGGAGAATCATTGTTTTCTACAAAATATAGGTATCTAAATATTTTTGTAATAGTACGTATGTATTTATATCTGATAACTTTTACTTAAATAATAATAACCAGGCATGTACTTTTTGGTGTCTAAAATATAAGATCTCACATTACGTCATTCTGAACGTTGATATTTATTTTTGATTCTCGTATTGAATCGCCATTTACAAAAAAGAGAATAATAAGCCAGTCTCCATGCATCAATATTGCCTTATCGATAATATATCATAAAGTCACGTTGTATATTTCTAGTCACCACATTACAATCTAGTCTTTTGTAATTCTGCTTAAATGACAGTACATCATTTATATTTTTTTTTCGTTTTGTTTTATTTATCTATCATTTTAGCAAATGAGTGCGGTAACCGAAACTAAACCTTTTTGTCTTTTTTTTGTGTTCTTTGGAAATCCCCCCGGACATCAGCCACTGGTCGTTATGTCGGACTCCAAAAGCTGCACGCTATATCAGGCACTTTAGAAGATAAATCTTTGTGATTCCGACGTACCTTGGTCCATCTACGACTTGTGTTGGTGTAACATGGCAGAAATCATTGGAAAATAACGTATAAAACGTATAAAAACAGTAGATTACTCCATTTAAACGTATGCGAAGCATGTGTCGCGTTGCAGTCACAACACTATCTATGTGTAATAAAATTGTCGGTTTTTTGAGTTATTTTTTATTGTTGCTGCAAGTTTTACTGCCAACCACTAGCCAACTGCCGTCGTTCTATAGCAAAATTTTAAATGAATTCGGGTCCATGGTACGAGTTACCGTCTGCCTTTCTACTGATACGAATCATAGCGGACGGCGTAAGCGTCTGCAGCCGAAGCGTCGGGTGACGTCACTGCATCGCGTCACCGACGAGTGCCAGTTCCCCAGGTCCCCAAGAAGCTGAGCTGCTGGGAGCGCCGGCCGCCACAAAAGACACGATCTTCCCGTGCACGACCCCAGTAAATTTGGCCTGAGGCGATCGACCCAAGACTCTAAATAGTTGTCTTCGGTATAACTTTACCTCTTTTATATATAAAAATAAAAAATCTCGGTTCGTTACAGTATTTTAATATACCAAAGACAATTGTTTAGGGGTCGTGGGTCGTTTTGTGACTAGCTACTCGACACATGCTTCGCGTACGTTCAAATGAAGTAATCTACTAAAAAGTTATACGTTATTTCCAATGATTTCTAGCACGTTACAATTACCCCCTCCTGTTTGAGAGCCCGTGTTTCCGTTAAGCCTTCAATAGTGCACATGCTCCGCAGCGTTAGCGTTGCAACCTCGGAAATCCTGATTATGATGAGGGATCACTCAACGATTGGCAACGCACTCGTGAGTTTTCAGTTACAGGTCAGATCAGATTAGGCAGACACTTCCTACCAACAGGTAATCTGCCTCCTTATGCCATAAAAATACCTTTACTTCAAACAAAAAGACACTTGATATACTCTGAACATCATCATCTCTTAGCTATATCTACATAAAATTTCACTATAAATAATGATGCTGATTCTGTTGTGTCAAGTTTTTCAATCAAAAAATAATTTTATCCTCTCAATAGCACAAGTTCTGTCGAGTTTTAGACCAGACGGACGGTGTGTGAGAAATGTGAAGTTATTAAAATGTCGTATTTTGGCAAATTCTTGATGCCATTGCATATTTTGACCGACCGTTAAAGTCATATTTAAAATCTTGATAATATCATCAGCATTTGGGTGTAAGGGAGAGTCAACAATATTGAAATAAAACAAAATATCAGTTTCAGAAGATTTACTTATCGTAATAAATAACCAGCTCAGTTTACAAAAGCAATTATCGCTATTTTTTTTTTACAATTTTCGCTATAGTTTTTTTAAAAAAATAATGTTTAGAACTCGGTTATTGCCAGATTTTTATATAATTTTTTTGTGATTTTTTAATTTATTGTAAAAAATAATTACAGCTTAATGTTTTTGCGAGTATCTACTGTTTTAGACAGAAAATATGGTTTTATAAAATTTTACGTATATCTGTTAAGATTTCTCGCATACGACTAAGTTTTATTTGCTTATAAAAAAAAGACTAGTAACGTACAACATTTTTTAAAACTATATGTATTATACATTGCAGAAGCATGGTTGTCGTACACTAGGGCGTAACTTTTTTATTTTTAATAAACAATACAACAAATAATCGTAATTACATGGATAGGTTTATGTAGGACCATACAAGAGAACATTTCAAGTTCAATGCTTGAACCAGATAATACGGTCGACGAGTCCATTAATACATTAAATACTCCAAAAATTAATATCCATCAACATTGTTGACTTTATTTTCATTTTATCACATAATTAACCTATCACGCCAATTGCAAGGGTTTAAGTCAATCGTATTAAAAAAGAAATGTGAGAATCACAATCGATTGTCTAGTGGATAATTGTTAAATCGATTTCGATGATCACGCAATGCCACGGGCGGAAATCACAAGTTTAAATACACTGTCTCAACTATACGAATAAGTATTCTAAACATTTTACAATCGTATTTATCAACCCATGAGTATATTTTTATTCACTCTAAGTAAGGATTTCGCGATTAAGGCTATTATAGTTTTGAACCTATCATAAAGATGCAGTATTTTGAGTGTCCTTTCATCTTAAGTTTTAATGGAATGTTTCAACCTAGTGCACGACTACCTTTATTGGAAGAGTGGTGTACTAAATATATATGAACCCAAATGTATCGCTTTGCTAAGGTATTTCATTTCAGATCACATAAGGATTAAATTATACAATTTAGATGTAATTAAACTAACGTTCGATTAAATAAAACGTGTTTATATAAATACAATGAGGCAGTACCAGCCAACATTATGTATGAAGTGAGCATTAAGTTTTATAAATCTATGGTGTTATGGAGTCTCATAGGAATTGATGGAGTTGATTGTCGAAGTGAATTAAATATCAGAACGGGTTCTCTGGTTACTAAAATTTATATTTTTGAGAAGACCACTGCTTTTAATAGTTTTTCGTTTGATATATAAGAGGACTGCTGCCAATAGCATCGTATACTCGATTAACATAATTTTTGAAAATTAAGGTTTCAATTCAAATTTGGATATGTTCCATTTCAATGTTAGCGACTGTACTATGTTAAAAAAAGTATATAAACAAGAAAAGCTTCAGAGGGCAATTACACTTTCATTTTAGTAAAGACTATTTTTCAGTTAAAGACACAATTTAATTCAATTCCTTAAGATCATAAATTGCTTACATTATTTTTTATCAAACACAACAGAATATTATACATTGTTTCTTTTATAGGATATAATTTTGAGAACACACCTTTCGAACACGGTAATCACGGATTCGGACTAAATTAGAGGCGAGAGGAAAGAGAAGTTTATTTCCAGCAGTAAACTATTAAAAATTGCTGTTAAAGGCGGCGTTTTTTATTATTTCTTTTAGAGGAGAATTTTGGGAACACACTTCGATTACGGTATCACAGATACGGATGTAGTCAGATGCGATAGGTTCGAGATAATAATGATTCAGGCAGGCTGCTAAAAGCTATTAACAAGAGATTGTTCATGATTTGACAAAAAAAACTTAATCCGGAATACAGAAAAAGAAATACTTTGAAGTTTTTTTTGAGCATCTGCAGATTTCTTTTTAAATCCTTTATTTGTTAACCCACGATTTGTAATGTTCAGATACAGGTATGTTGTGCAGGCTCAAATATCAACAAAATTTACCATCTAACAAGAAGTTTAACGGTAATACTTCACAGACTATCGTCAACTTATCTGTCAAATAACTAAAGAGTTTCGTGAGTCTTGGATAGAGATATATGTGCTAGATATACATATTATATTATCTGTGAAATAGTGTTTTTTGTCAGATAACTGTCTGAAACTTTATTAGGAACTCGTGAAACTGGCCCTAAACCAGACTTTATTTCCTCTGTCACACGCCACATCTCAAATTACAAGTCTAAATATGTCAAATTTGACATCTATATGACGTTTAATGTCATAATGGATATTGAAGTAAAAAAGTATGTAGCGTATTTACAAAATGCACATAAAACATTAAAAGCGTTATTAATAATAACAGGTTGTGATTTTTATTCCTCCACTTTTTGCAGTGGAGGAATAAAAAACAATAAATGACATCAATGGTGAATGTAATTATATAAATTGTTCATATTTTCATAAGCAACATCTAAGCTTGAATGCTTCTTGTCAACTTCTGAGTAACATAAGGCAACAATGTGATGTATTTAAATGTTAATTATTTTAATAACTGAATTATTTATCGTTATTCGTAAGGGCGACTTATAATTACCACACTCCATAACTTTAATGATCAATATAAACATATTTTTTAACTAACAACTTAGTATTTCCTATGGATTTATAAAAAAAATAAGGCTGTTAGAAATGAAAAGTTCTATTTGTTCATGTAACTTTGAGGACAGACAGATCATAATAGTTGTTTCGCCAATGGATGTCTGTTAACATTTTTATAATCAATCTCATAATCCAAACACAGGTTTCCACACTATATTTTAAGTAACAAAGTAGTAAAGGGCAAAGAAACTGCAATATTATTGCATAAATTCATTTCAATAACCCTTGATGAGATATTTAGTGTGTGTATCCAGTACATGAGACTAGACGAAATAACCATATGTGAGTGTTCAATACGCCCCTACCTGCCTCCTTCGGCAACTTTGAAGTATTTGGTTAGTAATAAAAAGAAAAATACAATAAAAATATATTTATTTCATACCATTAATATATTATGTACATGTGTTCATGTAAAATAGTACGCAAGTTCAAAAGTTGTAATTTATCATACAAAATGGAGAAAATATTAACTATACTTTTGGTGTAGGTATAAGACTAAATGTGAATTAGCGTTGTTAGTAAGGTAATTTTCCAATCATATCGTGGTCGACATATATTTAAGAGTACTTTCAAATGAAACATTAATATTAAAATTTTTCGATTATATTGGTAGCAATGATTTCGATATAAATTAGTGTTTGCCGCAAATCGTCAAAAAAATTGCATTACGTAATTTTATACCTACAAAAATAATTATATACGAATACAATATACAAAGCAATGAGATCGCAAAAAAAATGTTTTTGAAAAATTAGCCGCTGTGATATACCTAAGCATTTATTGGTATCTATACCGTGGCCTGGAAAATTGTGAACATGACCTGAATATCTAGCAAACAGTGGTATTTAGTATTTCCAAAGCTAAAAGGCAGTATAGATAGCTTACGAATTCATACATTCGTATTTTCTTTAATAGTCGTCATGTTGGAAGAAAAATATGCCCTTTCAAGGCAAAAACCGGCCAAAGGCCAATCTTAAAGACTATTCGATAACAACCTAACAAATAACATTATAACTGAGATACAAAATAATTTATTCCATTTTTACACTATCGGATAGCAACTTCAACAGGCATGTTCCCACACAACAGACAAACACATATTTAGATTTTTCATTAGACGATAGGATGCCGACTAGGATTCCCACATAAAATAAAGTTGGACGAATGTGGAAATTGGAATAAAACAGAATAACTGTTTTTAGACTTTTACGTTTTTTACACATAATTATTGTTGTATGGCGGGACTTACTCACGATAAAATTATTTAATTTTCCTTCAATGATAATTCCCCCGTGACGATTCGAACGGGTTATATCGCTCGTGATCACCGGTAGACGTGTATCGAATCCTTCAAATAGTTTTATAGCGGATAAGCCCTGATATACAACTAAATAGGATTGCAGGAGGCTCAGTTGATAATCAAGATACGACTAATATACTGACACTGATGTGTATATGTGTAAAATCGATCTTAAAACCAAGCAACGTAAGATTCAAATTAGTTTTTGAAGATTGTCACGTATTCATGTTAAAATTAAATTGGATCCTAGCGTCTAATTCAAAAGCTTTGTTTATATTTCTAATTGATAGTCAATAAATATCTGTTTTCTTATAAAATCGAACAATGATTTAACACGAAGATATGATAGGTATTTAGGGATTCTAGTTTTATTATTATTAAGTTTTTTTTTCTGTTTGGTTGTAAAAATGATACTAGGAACACTTGCTTAGATTTTTTTTATAAATTTATTTGTATATTATACAGGACTTGGCCTTGAAGACATAAACAATTATAAAACTTGGCCTTGAATGCAACAGTTTTTTAAATATAATATATTTAATCTACTTCAACCCTATTCATAAGAAGTTCGACAGACAAATTGTCTACTTTACGAAGTTATAATTTAATCAACACACATTTTTATTTAGGCCCTACGAACATCTATGTTTTAGAATGATCTAAGTCAATATATAACGCTAAATCATGATTTCTTGTAGCTTTTAGAAATCATTTTCTTAGTGTACGATTTAATACAGCGTAAAAAGTCGTCTTGGAATAAGAGATATATTGGAACACTTTTAAACAACTTGCAATGTTTCATTAGTTATGTTTGTTGGTGATTGAGCATAATCTAGAAGTGAAACAAACGACATAGTATCTAGGATTCAAATACGGGAAAATGGTTTATTCAGGTTTCAAAACAGGTAACTTCAGTATGTTAGTAAAATACATTTTCTACTAAAACACGATCAAATAATTGAGTCGACTAAAATTTAATCTTTAGTTATGTAGAATTAAGTTCAATAACTGCACATATCAATTTCTTATCATATACAAGAATCACGTAAAATTAAGCTATCAAAAGTTTTAGAGATATTATTTTTACAACCGCACAGAGCTCAAAACACAGCCAAAGTATAGTAATTCGAAAACCCTAAAATTTAGATTTCTCAGACGGTCACACTTCAACAAAAAAAAAACTACATTTAACATTCACTAGAAGGTCTCGACAGTCATAAGCTAGGCCAAGATACATTTTCGTATCCATTTTGGATATTCGTCATATCCAGGCCTTGGCCTGGAATCTATTTAATTATTGTGGCCTTGGATATGTAGACTTTATTAAAAATACAGATATACGATAATAATTGTACACTTTAATACTACAATTATATAATTTTAATTAAGAAGATTTCATTTACAAGTTTTAGTAACTAAGGGATCGAAACACCGTACGATATAGTTATAATAACGTCATTATAAAACACGATTAAGAGCCCAACGATCTCGTATTTATTTGCTTCAAAGTATTGTCACATGTTAAGCTAATGCATAACTCCTAAACGAAAATATATTTACAAGTTGTGGCCTCGGAATACCACCTGATTGTCGACCTTATAAACTAAATGACCGTATTAAGGCCAAATCCTATAAGTATGACCGTCTGCTAAATAGAATTATAATTATCTTTTGCTATAGTACTTCGCTTGATAGCATTCGTACAACTTGATCCTTACCAGTCAGGCATCCGTTGCTATACTTTCTTGAACAATCTTCTCTTCGGGCTCCGGTTCCTTCTTCTCCTCTTCTTTTACTTCTTCAGTTTTCTCTTCTCTGCTTTCCGAAGGTTTGGAATCGGTGGAGATAGAACTAGAGGTGAGGCTGTTCGGTTGTGAGGACTCTTTGCTCTGTGGTTCTTGTGAATTACGATTGTCCGGCTGTTTATCTTTTGAATCTGTGGAATTGTGCTTGTTTGAATATAATAATCAAAGTAAAATAAGAAACGCATGTTTGTATGATTCTATAATATTATTATGATCCTACTAAACTAAATGAAACAACTAAAAAGTAATGACAAAACTAATTCTACCTATAAAAAAGACTTACTACATTTATATTTGAGATGAGTTTTAATTTTTTAGAAGAGTAACGCGAACGCGCGTTCATAGGAACTGACTAAATAAACAAACTACATAGGGCACCAGCAATGCAAATAGAAGGAAAACTTAAAATAAGCCCTTTGACAGCCAGTCAGCCCTCTAACAAACAGACAAACCAGACTATCCCATCTGACCAGCTTTGTGTGTTGGGCCAAAAACACTTCTCAAAAAAGATGCTTGCGTCCAGGAGTTTACTGTTGTCGATAATAATGATAAGGACTAACAAATACAGAAATAATAAGTACTAACATAAAAGGAACGTAAAATAAACTCAAAATGGAAATCTTCTATCCCGATAAAGTTATCTTCTTTATATATTTGTTGCTTCTATTGCATTCTAGAATGCAGCCACGCTTGTAGAGACAATTTCGCCCAGAGCAAATCTTTGGGGGCAAGGAGAATAATTAAGCATTTCTGTCGCTGGTCGCTGTTATTTTAACTCCTAAATTACATTAAAAATATCACGGACTTTCATGCGCAATAAAGCAATTTTTCCCGTAGAAGTCCGAATTTCACGTTTAAAATTTAATGAAATAGAAAATAAACTATTTAAAATAAGATTCCAAAATCGTTAATAAATGCAGAAGCTCTAAATTAATAATCTTAAAAAAATCAAAACGGTTTCTGCGTTAAAATAATAACTGTAATATTTTTATAACAAAACAAAAATAAAAAAATGTAGCCATGTGTTTTAAGGTATGGCTACAAACACAGTGTGAAACATCACACGGAAACCAAAAATGGGAATGTGTTTCCGAGATTTATTTTAGATTTCTATTCTACGAATCCCAATATTCTTGGTAAAGGTTAAAAAATAATGTGAATATGGGAGACAATCACATAGACAATAAAATTTAATAGAAAACCTTTTTGTTCACTTTAAGGCTTTTCATTTTGTAATGATGAGTCAGTAATGCTAATTCTGTTGTTGTTCGAAAATTCTCTTATCTAAAAATCACTAAATCAAGTGTTATCCCATTAAATGACAAATATGGACTTAAATTAGATATATTACACTAAAAATAGAAATCATCCAAACAAAAAAAATGAGATGTTCTAGTTTAGTGAAGTAACAACACAGAATTGTCACCATATGGTTTTTGATTTGACGAATAAGGCATGTATTGAGAATTATTCAAGTTTTTAACACTAACAACTGCTGAAAGTCTGTTCAAAAACGGAGGATTTTAATTATTGGAGTAACACCAGGTTTTGTGGTAGGGAGAAAACCCGTCCAAATAGTTCTGAAGTCAAGCTACTGACCGTTCCGTGGAAATCATTCTTTAGCTATCAAAAGGTAAAATACCAGATGTCTGACATCATAAATGCGAATATATAAGGATACAGCATTTTGTTTTTCTAGAAACAGATCGTTATTAGAGTAATACATTACTTAGGAATATAATGAAGTGATATTTACCGGCTCCATGTGTCGCCGGCCTGGGTTTCCGAACAAACATATTCTCCACGATCCTGTCAATGTTATCCTTTTCTGTAGAGTTGGCTTGCCTGCAAATAGTACAGAAAACGTATATTAATGTTATCTTTTAAATAAATGTTATCAAGAGTAAAGTTGATGCCTAGTAGATCAGATGTCAAAGAAAAAATCTATATATATATATATATAGGTAGTGAGAGTGGCGGGTATTGTCAGTACCTGTCGGTGTGGTACTGTGACGTAGAAATAGTGAAGGTTGTGGGTAGTGCGAGTGGTGAGTATTGTGAGTGGTTGGGTAGAGTAAGGCATAGCCCAGTTGCACTCGGTGATTAGAAACAATCATCGAGGGTAAGCAACGATGGCGCGGTCAGTATCTGGATGGGTGACCGCTGGTGGCATGTTACCATGAGCGTCTCCGTGATTCGGAGGTCACGTTAAGCAGTCGGTCCCGGTTGTTATCATACGATAACAGTCGTGAAGCTTAGTTGGAGGCCTTCGGGCGGCTTAAAAACATCCAACGGCAAGATTTACGTAGCCACAACGTATTCTTGCCAGTCCCCAACCCGCACTTGGCCAGCGTGGGGACGTATGGCCTTAACCCTCT
>PKRV01000576.1:146529-235884 GCA_003709505.1 Hyphantria cunea
GGTCACCATCCTCAATGCGAAAAAGAACAATGCAGCATGGTGACCCACACTATGGCGGCCTGGGGGGAAGGGGAATGGTGAGGGGGATAGGGGGCGTTGGATTGGGGTATGGGCCTCCGGTATCCTCACTCACTCGATGAAACACAGCGTAAGCGCTGTTTCACACCGGTTTTCTGTGAGGCCGTGGTATCACTCCGGTCGAGCCGGCCCATTCATGCCGAAGCGTGGCTCTCCCGCGGATATTTATTTCTATATACCTACATATTCATATTACTACACGTGTTTCATAGTAATATAGCTTTTTTAGGTTCATTAATTTAGTTCCCTGGTAAATTTTGCTTGTAGGTGTAAGAAAGTCGTAATGAAATAAAAAAAATTCCAGTTTATTTTGTACAGTTTGTACTCTGTCCAAGGTACATTTAGCAGCGCTTCCCCAAATTTATATGTTGTAATATATATGCGTTTTGACGAGGGAATACTGGATATTCATTCGAAGCTTTCGCGGCAGCTATCGTATGACACTCTGCGGGCGCCTATACGACAACGTAGTTCTTATATTATTTATGTGCGATTTCCATGCTAAGCCACCGTCCAATATCGGTCCCAAGTACTTTTCTTCGGCAGATTCTTTCAATTGAATGTTATTTATGTATAGTTGAGGGTAGTTGTGTAATAGTTTGTTTCTTGCCTTAAATATTACATACCTTGTTTTTGAGATATTAATTTTGAGTAAATTGTGCTGAAACTATTCATGTACCTTTTCCAAGTCATTTCGAGATAATTAAATTATTTCATTGATGTAGCATCCAGAATAAAATATACAGATATCATCAGCGTATTTACCCATTTAATGATATTTAATTGATATCATTGACATACATTAAAAATAGCACAAAGTCCAATTATAGAGCATTGTGGTACAAGTAATAGGCCGAGTTGTGCTTATATTTTTTCCTATTTTTACTCTTTGTGATCTGTTTCTTAAATACGATTCGAAAATTCCTAAAGCTAATGATTCCGATCCGTTTCAGCTTTTTTAGCAGGAGAAAATGACTTACGGTACAAAAAGCCTTTTTTAAATCTTTAAATACTCCAAGACCTACTTTTTTTTCATCGGTTTGTGTCTTTAATAATAATGTGGAAATAAGATCAATTATAGCTATATAAGTTGAAGAGAAAATCTGTTTCATTAAGGTAATTATTCAGACGCTCATACATCACGCTCAAAAATCTTCGAAATGATTGGCAACACTGACACGGGCCCATAATGACTGGGGTCTGTCTTTGTACCTGATTTATATATTGGTGTGAATTTTCGTTATTTTAAGTTAGTCTGGAAAGTGACCCACGTTAAAACAATGATTGATACAAGGTAATACATTTAATCCCTTTTGTATTTATTCCATCTATCCCTGAACTGCAATTTGCATCTAAGCTATTTATTATTTTACTGATTTCGAATTCAGTGCATGGTGTAAGGTTTACTAGTTATAGGCGACTGTGGAACTGATCAGGGTCATTGTAAATATTATTTGTTATATTTTTTAGGAATTTGTGTCGCAAACTGGGAACCTATTCTGGAAAAAAACGATTAAACTCTTCGAATATTTCGTCACCGTCCGTAATTAAACCAGAAGAAACTCTAAGCTCGATCCGATTTTGTGGATCGTAACGTCTAATTCCGATCCGCGGACCGCATGCATTTGATCCGATATTGCGAGTGGATTTAACTGAAAGAGGTTAAGCGGTTACCTGTTGTGCATGCTGCGGAGGCGGAGCCGCGTGCGCGTGCTGCGGGGGGGGAGATGCGTGCACCTGCTGGGGGAGGGGAGATTACACTTGCGCTACTTGTATATACTTTTTATTTAAAAAATAAAATATACTTCTTTAAATACAGCTTGATCTCTGTGACAGTTCTTACCAGTGTCATTTAAGAACTTACGAGGTATATTTTAGGTATGAATTTTAATTTTTATAATGTATTGCAGTCCATTTCTGATAAACTGGCAGTTGGAAATTAAAGACTGAAAATATAGATGGATACAAAATAAAATCGCTTGTTCAAAATTTGATCGTCGGTTTCCAAAGAATCTGTCTAAGAGATCAAGATATAGTTTTAAGACTGTTTTGATAGATAGATACTGCCGAATATGAATGTTGCCCGAAGCGAAGCAGACTGTATCATTAAAATATTATTACACCAATTCGAAGTTCCATTGGTAGTTATTAAGTCACCTTTTGATTCCCCCCACCACTTATGAGCAATTAGAACGCATCTTATATCTTCGAAGAGACTTTGATAATAACATCGTAACATATTAATAAAATTAAGTCGCTTCCGCTGTCTGTTTCGATTAGTTGTTTTAAATTATTCAACGGATTTTAAAACAGTTTTCAGGTACAGTGATTCAAGAAGAAGATTTTTATATGTTTAACATGCTGAGCCCTGCGGTTTTTCCCGCAGTTGTTGACCGACTAACTTTGGCAATATTTTATATATAATTCATTTTCAAAGTATAATACCAAAATTTTCCTAATTTAGGCAAAATTTTGACTTCTTATTACGTGTTTACTTGCTATAGCACAGAACTAAATATTATCATCATCATCATCATCAACAACCCATAACGTCCCACTACTGAGCTCGAGTCTCTCTCAGGAGAGGGTTAAGGTACTACGTCCCCACGCTGACCAAGTGCTGGTTGGGAACTGGCAAGAATACGTCGTGGCTACGTCATCTTGCCGTTGGAAGTTTTTAAGCCGCCCGAAAGCCAACTAAGCTTTACGACTTTTATCCTAGGATAACAACCGGGACCGACTGCTTAACCTCACAGCCGAATCACGGAGACGCTCTTGGTAACATGCTACCAGCGGTCACCCATCCAGGTACTGACCGCGCCGTCGTTGCTTGCCCTCGGTGATTGTTTCTAGTCACCGAGGAACTGTGGCACTTTTTTATATAAAATTCATATATTTCCAATAGAGATAAAGTCAAGACTGACTCACCACTCTTCTTTTTATATATAAGCATTCCATAGTGACTCCATCCTGCCTGATGGAAATCATGAGCAGAAGCCAAGATTACTGGTCAGCATACTCATTGTGAATGCAGATAATGCAATAATGCAGCATGTTGACCCACACAGACATAGCTAAATAGTGTACCTGGTGCATCATGTGTTGTGGATGTCCATGTGGAACTGTCGTAGGAGGATGTCCGGTCCCACTCACAAATTCAGCTGTTCCGGCTAGGATAAAAAAAAAAGAAATTAATATTTTATCATCCTAATATTGCTATAAGGCCATCATTGGTACTTTTTTATGGAAATGGGGCAAACGATCTGACGTATCGCCTGATGGTAGGCGATTACCAGCGCCCATGGATACCTGTAACACCAGAGGCGTCACAAGTACGTTGTCGGCCATAGGGAGATGGGGAGAGGGAATGGAGGAAATGCTTGGGATATATGGGTATCCTCACCCACTCGGTGAAACACCGCCCAAGCATAGTTTCACGTCGGTTTTCAGTGAGGTCATGGTATCACTCCGGTCGAGCCGGCCCATTCGTGGGCAAGTGTGGTATTAATTTTACAAATTGTATTTTTTATTTTGTTTGTGCCCATGGACAATAAAGAGTTATCTATATATCAATAGCCTTAACAGTCTGTACACAGGCTTCTCCTTACCAAGGAGTTTCAGTTCTACTAAACCACGTTGGCCAGATGGTCTGACATAGGTTTGTATCAAGTTTTCCTCCTCTTTGCAGCGCTGTGGCCCTAAGTTGCCCGGCTCGACTCTGGCGACACCCATGGGATGAATTGGGGTGGTGACACTTCTTTTTCGCCCTTCTATATAGATCGACAACCCATAATGTCCCACTGCTAGGCTCGGGTCTCCTCTCAGAAGAGGATTAAGGTCATACGTCCCCACACTGGCCAAGTGCGGGTTGGAGACTGGCAAAAATACGTTGTGGCTACTTATCTTGCCGTTGGATATTTTTAAGCCGCCCGAAGGCCTCCAACTAAGCTTCACGACTGTTATCGTATGATAACAATCGGGACCGACTGCTTAACGTGACCTCCGAATCACGGAGACGCTCATGGTAACATGCTACCAGCGGTCACCCATCCAGGTACTGACCACGCCATCGTTGCTTACCCTCGGTGATTGTTTCTAATCACCGAGTGCAACTAGGCTATGAGCGCCTCCGCCTATCTATAGAGAGGACTAAATCCATCAGTGAAATATTATCTGTTAGTGGATTGATAAGCATTCATAAATGTAAGTTTAAAAAAAATCTACATATTCAAATGGTTATCATTTTCTTGATGCTAAGTTTATTAGTGAGTACTACACTACTATGTACTGAAATTTCGCTTAACAATATGCATATTTTACATATTCTAATAATATTCGCTTTTCAAAATACTGGTAATAAAGATAAAAAATCTGTCAAAATCTTACTAGCATGATATCTGTGTTGTTGCTGTTGAGGTTGTTGTAGCTGTTGTTGAGTTTGTTGCTGCTGCTGTTGCTGTTGTTGCTGCTTTTGCTGCTGCTGTTGTTGCTGCTGTTGTGGTGTGTAAGGCTCGGCTAGAGGCCTTTGGCGTAAACTACTGTATCGTTTGCTACCTCCACCTAAAAAAACAGTAATGTTATCTAATATATACATATTTCGTGTCACGGTGTTTGCGGTCTCGATCTTTTGAAACGGTTTGACTGATTTTATATATATATTTTTTGTATATTTGGTAGGTATGAGAATAGGTTCTAAAGCATATTAAGCATCCATTTTTAATTGCGATTTCATTTTTGATAAGTTATATGGCACAAAACGTTTGCGGGGCCACATAATAAATAAATATTTCTGACATATTACATACAACGCCATCTAGTCCCAAACTAAGCAGAGTTTGTTTTTATTTCCTTTCACTAACTCTTTTTGGAACATCCCACGTACATTTAAATATGCATAAAATTATCATGAACATACTTTTTTTTAAATTCACCATTCCATACAGCAGCATTTCAATTTAACGCAATGATATTAGATACTCACCGGAAGCAGGTTGCTGTCCTTGTTGCTGGTTTTGTTGCTGTGATGGTTTTTGTTGCGTCGGTTGTTGGGCCTGCTGCGGTGGTGACTTGTTCCGCGTTGGGGTCGGTTGTTGCTGAGCCTGTTTCAAACATTTTTCTTATTGAAAATTTAAAATCTACAGTGCCTATTATATCTCTATTGAGGTTAAGTTTATCATGACTATTTCACTGACGAATCTTATTAAAACAGTATTGTTGATAACGCAATTCTACTATGCATTGTAATGTCTTTTTGAATTTGCAAGTATTGTTAGCTCTTTCGCTCTATTGCAACTTGGTCGTACTGTTGACAAATTTGGACCAGGACCCACTATAAGCTTACTTTCTTACATACAATCAAACACAATTAGGTCGACATTCGCGTAAATATTCATTTCCATGGTAACATCTTTATCTATGATTTAATTACACTAAGTGATAGATAATTCCAAAGAGCATTTATTCAAAATATGATCATTACTGTTTTATTAATATATAATCTACTGCAATAAAGGTAAATATTGCATAGATTCCCAATTAGTGTTGATGGAATTTGCTTAATATTTAAAACGTCTTAAGTGGCGTACAGCATTTGGGTGAGAGTATGCTGCAAGCTAAAGGGTGCGACGAGGTAAACAACTGCCGGTCTTGAATTCCCCGATTTTAAAGTGAATAAAGTGGAAGAAGTGATTAGAAAGTAAAAGAATGAAAGTGCTTGGTGATTAGTGTATTAGAAATGTTAAAAAAATATATAAAATACCAACCATAAGTAAAATCCGGACAAATAACTGACAGTGGAATGTAGGTAATTGTTTATGGCCAAATACACCAAATACTCCGAACTTCACATATCTCAAGAAAAAACTATTATAACCAGTGTAACTGCAATAGTGAGAAGTGCAGGACAAAAAACTAAATAATAGTGCAATCGATGGACAATATAAAAAGCCGAGGGTTAATATAAACTCAAAAATTTAAACTTAAAAATACATATACCTACAATTGCTTTACTAAATCACAGTACTGGTGGTGTTGTCTACGTATTCACCATTGTACTACTTTGCCAGCTTTAACACCACATAGATTTGTTGGTGCTGTAATCTGTGTTTTTGACTGTAGAAACACTTAACGAACACCGTGGGCATTGATCGGTTGCCACTAAGGACTCAAGAGCATGATTCAAATCATCCGGTGTTTTTCTTCCCAAAACCTTCGTATATTATGTTGTGTGACTACAGAAAAGAACCAATCAGTACTGAATCTATATTATTCCTAGAATTATCATGGCTTGTTGGACCCATCAAGACCAATTTGTTTAGATAAAACTAAAGCAAAAGATCTAAAAAAAGTTAGAAGGAATACTATATCTGACCTGAACATTAGTGACTGGTTTCTTCTTGGCCTGGTCTGTGGGTACCGGCCTCTGTTGAGCAACCGTCGCGTTCACCTTGCGCTGGGCCTGACCTTGACTGGAAATTACATCCGTGACTTTATATTTATACAAATAAATGAAATTGTTCATAATTTCAAATGAACAGCTCTTCACTAAATGCAAGTGGAAGTATATATGATACTTACACCAAAGAATCATTTTATAAATTTTTCGTAACTGTTTGTTCCGACTAATCTCTAGAATGGCTGGACCGATTTTGACCGGACTTTCGCTGATGACATAAGGAGTAACTTAAGTAATTTTTTAGACTAGCTTAACTCCGCGGTTGATGTTGTAACGCGGGTAACACCGCTGGACTCAGCTAGTCTATACAATATACAGTATCATTATCTTTACATCACCAGCCTTTACCAGTTCATTGTTGGATATGACCATCTTCTTCGAAAGCTTTTGTCTTAATAGACATCATTAACTAGATGTGTTGATATAAGGTTAGTTTAATTTGCTCCCTTGTTTGGTTTTTATGACACCCAAGGGATGTGTATATGCCTAATGAAAAGCACCTACGTATTCTAGATCAGATACCGCACAGAAACCGTATATTAACAATATTACGTGGCAAACGTTTTATTTGTTCACCATTTTTGTTTTACTCCACTGTGCCTGATGGAAATCATAAACAGAAGGGTCAGCAGTGATGGTCACCATACTCATTGTGAATGCAGACTGCATCAATGCAGTATTTTGACCCACACTATGGCGGCCTAATGATGTTTTTGAATCATTATTTATATAATAACTTCATCGATTTTACGTTTAGTCTCTTAGTCGGTTCTTACGACACTCGAGATATTCGGGAGTTCCTTTTCTCTGAACTTTAGACACAGGGTAAAGTACAGTTGCAGATATAAATTTCAATTGGACCTACTTATACAACTAGGAACCAATCCAAACACATGCCAAATCGAAATAAGGACTGTCTATAAGGAGATAAGTGTAATTGTTCGTTTTCGGCATGTGTGTGGATCGGTTCCTTGTTGCATAAGTAGTTCCAATTTAGAAATATAGCTACATAAATGCAAGCAAAACCCGAAAGATGGCGTCGTTTGAAATAAAATGAAAAACTCACTTGTTATTAACGTTAGCAGTGATCGTAAGTTTCTCCAAAGCTGGCATCTTCTCCTTGTTCTTGGGCGAAGCTTTGATCGCCACACGTCCAGTACCAGTCTTCGGTATTGGTTTCTTGTTAGTTTTGATGGAAGCGTTTCTGCGCAGAGATCCGTTCTCCACGGGTTCACCGACTGATGGCTGAGACTTGGAGCGTGGGCGTGGAGAACGCTTACTGTTGGGTAAAATATAAAATTATTCATTGCAATACACTAATTTTGGTACTCCTATATTGATTATTATTGAGGTGAGATAAGTGAGAGTGCCTATTGAAGTTGATTAAATTTGCCCTTTTGTCACATGCTATACGAATAATTAACGTTATTGATACGAAAATAGATATTTATAATTGCAGCTTGCCGAAATTCACAGACATAGCTCAAAGTTGCATTATTTTTGAAATAAACAGTATACTTATTCATTACTTTCATTAATACTAATTGGTTTAATAATATTATGTTTTTAAATTTTAGTTATTTATCTGTTATAATTAGTAGTAAGTTCGCAATATTGCCTTGGCAATTGATATCATATTTTAATATTGTAAAAATTTCTAAATAAATAAAAAAATACTGTATAGACTATATATATCTTTTGAAACCTACACTACATTTCCGTTAAGAAAATAATGACGTATCAATCAAGTGTCCGACCCCTGGCCAACAAGGACGGGTCTCCATGGGAGAGAGAATCGCGCCGGATTCGCGCTTTTGTCGTCGAGCAAACTGTTTGTTTTTAAATCCTGCCAAAAGTAACTCTAATATGCCTGATGAAAAGCAAAAACAACCACGAACGAAGGATTATTACTTCAGCGTATCGTCGCGACTAACGGAATAATATCGCCGTAACTCTCTCGCCAATGGATTAACCTTCAGATTTCAAGCTATCGTTCGAAACGCTAAATACCTTAGAACATAACTGAGGAGGGAGTACAAAACATACAATCTACATGACGAACTCACCAAGAAACAGTCGAAATCGTGATAGTAATAATGATTACATACCCTTGTCTCTTACTAGCATCTAACTCGGGGAAATCTTCTGGATTAGGAGGTTTGCGGGGAGTGAGCTGGGCGGCGTTTTGCCGACGGTATGCCTCCTCGTCTTCCCAGGTTCGAGTGTACTTATTCGGACCACGGCTGTAGAAGTAATACATTATAATGTTAGTTTGAAATTAATATTTGCAGGTTTAAAGCGTATGACATTAACAGCAGATCTTATAAACGCACTCCAGAATAATGCTTTTGTTTACATTTTGTAGCTGAATAATAATATAGATTTGAATATCATGCAAATAAGTGTGCATGCAATTGTTAAGTTATTAATAAACCATAATATTGATTTAAATATTACGTGAAAGGTAGCAATATATATATATAAATACTATAAAATGCCATCAGAGAAAAGTGTGGTCATATTTTGATACCAGGCCGCTCCTAATTCGTGAGTAAAAAAACTATAGAAAGGTGTCAAAGGGTTAGACTCGTTCAGAGGACTGGACGTGCTTGAGTAAGTTTCGAAACTTGCGGTTTTCTTTCAAAAGAAGAAATAAAGAAATATAATCGAAAGAAGAGATAAGATGTGATCAGCGTAGAACAACCTGAATTGATCTTTATTGTATTGGGGGATAAAGTTGCAAAACAACAACCCATAATGTCCCACTGCTGGGCTCGGGTCTCCTCTCACGAGACGGTTAAGGCCATACGTCCCCACACTGGCCAAGTGCGGGTTGGGGACTGGCAAGAATACGTTGTGGCTACGTAAATCTTGCCGTTGGATGTTTTTAAGCCGCCCGAAGGCCTCCAACTAAGCTTCACGACTGTTATCGTATGATAACAACCGGGACCGACTGCTTAACGTGACCTCCGAATCACGGAGACGCTCATGGTAACATGCCACCAGCGGTCACCCATCCAGGTATTGACCGCGCCATCGTTGCTTACACTCGATGATTGTTTCTAATCACCGAATGCAACTGGGCTATGAGCGCCTTGCAATTAATATTAATGATTTCACCTAAGTATTATTTCGTACGATTAGAGTAAAATAAAATATATACGACTACACTTCTCTGTAAAAGCTTCCATATACAGCTCATATATGGGAAAAAAAGGTATTATTGTAAGCAAACAGCATGCCGTATTAGATAGTAGCACTAACCGCCAATGCCTGTTCCATCCAGTAGCAAAGTTTAACATCATATTAATATTCATATAACAAGAATACCACAATACATTTGACGTAAAAATATATTCTTATATTTCAGTTACACTTCTTTTTTTTTTCTTTTTTTTTTTAAAGACAACTCCCGCATTAGGAATATACATTCCTATTTCGCGGGGATCTTTACAAACATACATGAAATGGACACAAAGTACACCCAGACTTAGAACAACAATTTATGGATCACACAAAGTGTTGTCCCATGTAGGATTTGAACGAACAACACTTGGCGCAGTAGGAAGTGGCGTGGCGACCACTGAAACCACTAGGCCAGCCGTGTAGTCATAATGAGTAATAGACCCTAAAAATCACAGATATGTGACCCAAACTTTCTCTTATTTTTGCTTCCACTCCCCAATCTCACTAAATAATATCATTTTACTATCAATGCCTTACCTGCTAATAATGATGTTTTTTTTAATTATGTAGTCCCATTATTTACATACAAATGTCTCGCTAATGCCATTCGACACTTTATAACACCACTGGGACTAAAAACTGATAATTGTTGGTGAGGAAATCCGTCCCTGCATAGGATACCTTTGTTGTAGATATTTCGGGTAACTAAAATGATGTTTTTTAAAAAAAAAATTGTGCCATTACAGCACACTGTATATAGGCATCACCTAGTATTCGACATACAAGTTCAACGCGGACCATATATCATATTTCAGTTCTTATACATTTTTAATAGCAACGAGGAAACATGTTTACCCATATCGTCTGTTTCGCCTAGCGTGTGGAGGCGCATCCTCATTTCTGATGTCGTACCCGTAGATAGCCACCAACTCGTCGCGGGACTTGGGGGCCTGTTAAAATCATACGTAAATAAGGACTAATGATGAAATTATACTCGTAACACAAATCCTTGAATTAGTTACACATAGTAATGACGCAACGCTAAACATTTTAATTTATATAACTTTGTGCATTTTTGTACGTCAACGGACTTAATATCCAGTGCAAAATGCCTCAGGGTAGCGTACGCGACTGCTGTCCATGAGGTCTCGGGTTCGAATCCTGGGTCGGGACAAATGTTTGTATGATCTGGAGTTTGGGTGTTTCATATCAGTTGTCTAGTACCCATAGCTCTGCTTAGTTTGGGACTAGATGGCGTTGTGTGTTAGATGTCCGAAATATTTATTTATATATTTTAGACTCAAAAACACACGCATTGGCACTCTGCCCTTCATAAAAAAAGGAACCTAAAACAGCTATTATTAGTAAATGCAGAAGCCTCCAAAAGCTCGTTCGGAATAGAACGAACACAACCCTTGGGTGAATTCTCTAAGAAGACGTCCGGCACACGTGGAAGTCACCTACTCGCGCATGGTCACTATAGAGGGAAAGTCCCATCCTCCCATATAGATATCGCCATTATAAACTTACATAACACTAAATACGTAGGTTTTAATGTATCACCTGTTCGTTCTCATTGAATTTGTCGTGTGACCACTTGTTGACGATGTCGGACTTCCGAGGCGGTCTACGTCGTTCAGCTACAGGTTCTCCGCCTTCTTTCTTCTCTGAGGCAGCTTCTGATGTAGCGTTACTCGATTCTTCACCGCTGTGAACATACGGTGGGCATTATTATGCATTCTATGTTAGACTAACCTGTACATTTGTGATCCTGACTACTTTAATGAAGGTGGTTCGTTCGTTTTATAGTTTTGCCAAATAATTGTACGACGAACAAAAGAATTTGTGCTATGTTGCGTAATTTATCCACATACATCGCTCGCTACCTTCTAACCGAATCCTACCACGGTGAATGTTCTGGTTTCAATCAGTTAAAGGGATAATTGCATCTAGTTGTTCTTTGTGTTTGTTTCGTGAATGTCATGTCGTCAGAACAGATATTATTGACAAACATACTTCTAATTTTCTGTTAACCAGACATTAGCTATAACGCAGGCTTCGCCAATTCGGAGTTTGACTGTTGATGCCGTATAGAAAACGTGGGCTTGTGACGCAAGGCAAAGGTTATTGGCATTTAATATTTATTACTGGTCGTGAGAAAATGTCTTATTAGCTTTTGCCCGCGGCTCCGCTAGCATATATAGAACCTTTTAAACTGACTCGGTGGCGCAGTGGTACTGTTATACGACTATTATGCTTGAGGTCTCGAGATCGATTCCCAGGTCGGACCAAATGTTTGTATAATCTGCAAATATTCGTTTAGAAGTTTGGGTGTTTTTTATGCAAAATATGTATGTATTTACAAAACAAAATGTATATATGTATTTATATCAGTTGTCTAGTACCCATAACAGAAGCTCTGCTTAGTTTGGAACTAGATAGCGTTACGTGTTTGATGTCCGAAATATTTGTAGGCCCAGTTATCGCGGTAAATTGTAATTGAGTCGGTGTGAGTATAAAAAAAGGAATAGGTTAATCTGCTTGATTTATTATTGTAAAGTTTTTTTTATCTAAATCCGTTAAAAAGTTTTGTTCTTAAAGCACAAACATTTATATTATTGGCAGAAAGAAGGATTATTTTATTTTCTAACAAATTGTTATAAGTCCTTATGTTCCTGTAAGGATGGCGGTCCAACTATATAAACACAGAACCCCAAAATAGCATGCATCAAAAGTAATTGCATAAACGTATATATGTGCGTGCTTTACTTAAACGATAATGACCGACCTGTGCATTGAGCCGTGGGTAGAAAGTTAACAATACTCCAAACTATCATATGTACCCACGAAATCTGCCAAGGTCTATATAATTCGGCGAGGCCGAATTTCTCATACATTTTTGTCTGTGTGTAAAAAATCATTCAATACACGCGTTTATTGAATGTTTTTTTTATTCTTTAATTTTATTGTAGGCATACAAATGTAACACTAATCAGTCTTTTTTATTTTGTTGTGTATGTAGTAATATCATTCTCATTATATTTTGTTGTTCATTATGGTTTTTTTCAGACATCTAACACACAACTCCATATAATTCCAAACTAAGCAGAGGTTGTATTATGGGAAGACAAATAAAAAAATACATATACAATTATTATTTATTTTAATATTTTACATAGAAAACAACCTAACACGAAATAGATATTGGCATATCATACAAACATTTGATCCGTCCCAGGAATCGAACCCGAGACCTGAAGGACAGTAGTCGCATACGCCACCACTGCGCAAACTAAGCAGTTGTTCATTTTGTTCATTCCAATATACATTTAACTTTTTCTCGTCTAAAAATAATTGTATACCATGTGATGATGTATTAATAATACGGAGTGTGACCACACGTATTTATACCGTAAGTATCGTAACAATCAACTAAGAAAGAAAACTTCGCAGGACAACAGCACTACCGAGAGAATGAAAACTTTTTTTTTATAAATTGTGGCGACTTCCACGCGCAGAGGAACAGAAATATTCTACAACGCCATCTCTCGAAGATACACTGAACTACGGAGTAACATATTGTACGAAGAAGCTACCAATCCTGCATCGCGCAATAGAAGTTCTCACGCCGATTAACATGTATACAACTTCCCAACAATTCGCCAAAGTGACTACTCAGCCTGATGGTAAGCTCAAGTAGAATCCAATATTGGGGGCCACCATACTTACTGCGAAAGCAGACAATGCAGTATGGTGCTTCCTACACTATGGCGGCTTATTGAGATGCCTTTTCACGCTCCGCTTAAAGTACCCGACTTGACACAAACCCTATACTAACACGTCTGTCTAGCGTGGTACAGTAGCTCAAAACCTCTGTTCGAAAACTGGACTATTACCAGTTTCTGGTGTGTTAATTTAACAATAAATTAAAGCGTGGTGGGTAGCTAGATAGGTACTCTTTACTGCACACCACAATATGAAAGATACATGAACGTAAACAAATTAAAACAGTGGTACAATGGGCGGCCTTATCGCAGACTGCAATCTCTTCCGAGCATCTCAGTGGGTATTGATTTTTTTTTACAATACATCAGATATCATTTGTAAATAGAATTTATCGATAATAGATAGATTGCTAATGGGGCAAACTTAAAACTCAAAACTTGTAAAAAACCCATTATTACAATACGTCTTTACAACGTGGTATACTAGGCCCAATTCCAAGGAGAGACCTATGTACAGCCGTGGACCGTTAAAGCCCTTTAATGATATTGAGGTATGGTCCTCTACTTGTATGTGTTTTATAAAAACTTAAGTTTAAACGGATGTTTTTAGTCTTTAAAACATAAACTGACGACAGAATCTCAAATGAACTTTGGGCTACAGATAATTTACGACCTGGATTAACACGCGATAAGCAAAAGTCACGGAGCAATGTCACGCAAAAACTAATTGTTATTTATTTTATTTATAACATGATTAATAAATTCGACACTTGGCAATATCGTATACATCTCTCAAAATTAATAAATTAAAACCTAAATATAGCCTTCCCCGATTAGTGGGATACATAATACTGAAAGAGTTCTTCAATTAAAGTCAAGTAATTTCTGAAATAAGCGTTTTCAATCAAACAGACTTCTGACACGTTGTTGCTCACAATAAACTCCGAAACTATCTAACCGATCTTCATGATAGTATAGTTAACATCGCTTACACCAAGACGTTATCGAGGTAGCGTGAGTGAGCTACTATAGTAAAGATGTCTGAAAATCGGCTTACGTTTCGAAAACTAAAGTAAATACGACTGATATTACTTTCTAAGGTAGTACGGTTAATTCAAATTATTTTCGTTAATTAATGAAAATTCTTCATTTACATATTTACTACAGTCTACCAAACTCAACAAGAACAGCAGTGGAGTAGGACATACGTTAGTGTTGCCTTCTTTATATAACAAGTGATTCTAAAGATCACTGAGTTCGGTTAAATCATGATAAATATGAATTTAATAAGCTGTATTTATAAACCCTTAGAGACAAACAATTTTCTCCCAATTTAAGAATTGTTATTTTTGCTTTTTTCTGCGATCTCGCACGAATGCACCGCGAGAACTTCCAATCTGATTCGCATCGCGCATTCCTGTGATATCACATAATTGTAACATATGGATGAACCCAAAAAAAAACCCAAGAAGATTTGGGACGTAGGAATGCGCGATGCAAATCAATTCGAAAGATCTTGCGATACGTTGTGGGGGCTAGTAGATTTTAAGATACAACGTCGCATCACAGTTTTGTATGTAAACTCTTGCTCTGATCAAGCCACATTTCATTAGACTTATTTTTTCTATCCAACAAATAAAGATTAATTATAAATAAGAACAAATAACAACGGACGTTATGTAAATCAGCAACCTAATATAAATTCACCCCTTAAGACAGATATTCCTTTTATACCGTGATTGAATAGCAATTAATCTCTGGTGATGGTCTTGACCAACGTAGATATAATAACTGTCTCTTTCTTTGTACTCATCAGCAGCCGGACGGTTTGACTGGTATTGAATAGAAGATATAGCTATGCCAGTAATATACGTATACAAAATTGGGGTTGATTAAAGACCGACCTTCAAATATAACGATACTTCGTACGCATCTCCTTTTAAAAGATCTGTATTTATTATTATAATCTAAATTCGTATTTAATACTTTCAAATATATTTTGTAATAGAAAATTACAAATTACCTATGATATATACTCTACTAGCGACCCGGTCCACGTGTGCATGTTTTACACATATCAACCTATCAATCTATTGCTGAAAACTGCAAAAAAGATATTGAATAGTTTAAAAAATTTAAGCGAATAGACAGCGGAAGAAACTTCATTTTATGCTATGTAAAGATTAGGTATTGCCCGCGAATTCATTTGTCTCACTATTTCTTTTTTCGTGTTTCTTTAAATAAAATGTTCACTTCCATACAACCATTCAAACATTATTTTACCCCCTTTGGAGGAATTTCCAAAAGGCCTTTCTTAGTGATAAATGTTTACCTATATTTTTACAATGGGAGTGTGTGCTCGCAACATAAACCAGTTAATCAGGAAATATAATTATATATCTACCTACCTAAAGATTACACTTACTTTATGTATAAATTCTACTTTCAACTTTCTTTCCTATCCTTTTCTCATACACCATGAGCTAACCTATACTTTAATCCTTGCTCATCTTTCCATCCCATGATCATGGTAACAGACGCTTTGGACCGCTAAGGCCGCCTGTACTTTCCTAGTTTTCAGTTAACCTTATAATATATCTGTTACAATNGGTACAATAAACCCATCTATTATTATTATTACTAGCAATTACTGAAAACCCATGTATCATTATTCCGTTTACGAAAAAAAATGAGATAATGTGCTCACAGCTGACATTCCGTTTTCGAAAAAAAAAAATTAGATGATGTGCTCTCTCACAGCTGGCCGACAGATGTGATAGATCACTGTTACAAATAGCTGGTCATTATTTGATAGAGAGGGTCGAATACATACACACAGCACGCCCCATTCCGGTCCGGGGTCCAGGTAGAGACGATAGAATACAATTTGCCATGATTTTGACTTATGCGCACATTCTTTTGTTAATTCTTTCATACATGATCGCCGGTTACGGGTGCTTTTATCAAGACCATTCTGCAGTACGACAACCATTTAGTCTGTTTGTTCCTTTCTGTACCGTATGCACCTGCTCGCAAGGCTTTTTTTTTATATTACTCTTTCAAGGTCGAATCGAACAACGGAAGGGTTAGACGCGACTAATCACTACTATATCACCGATTCAATGTAAATTAAAAGTGAGTAATTTAAATTTAATACACGAATTGTTTTTGAGTATAATTAATATAGGCTTAAATAGCTTTTGTTTTATAATTAAAATGCGTCTTAAATACAATCGACTGGAAATTTAATCAAAATGTAGTTGCTGTTAAAAGTGAATCAACGAATAGACAGAAACTAAGGTTTAAAATAAGCTTACCTAATTACCGGATAGACTTCAAAACAGTACTAATACAATAACGTACCCTTTTTTTCCTAAGAATAATAATTATACTAAAAGATAAGCGATATTTTGGTAGATAGTGTTATATTAAAGCTATTGATTTTTAATAGAGCCAATATATTTTGTTAGATTCGTCGCATGGTCGAGGATCCGTGGGGCACAAAACTTGACTCCTAGATCAATTTATTTGTAATTTCTAAAATACTCAAGTTCTTTATTAAACACCATACCTGGCTGCTGTGCGGTCATCGTGTTCGTAGAAAGTGCCTCTTTTCGGTATATACTGAGGATTACTCCTATCTTCATCATCGTCTACTCGGCGTTCGGTTTCCTGAAAGCAAATAAGAACGGTCTTTAGTTTCAGTTTATAACAACAAAAATGTCTTGACACATCGCACACTAAACATGGCACTAGGCAGACCTAGTGCCATGTTTTGTGTGCTTATGTATGTTTACTAGTAGTTTATTTACCATACTACAGTCTCTGGTTTGTATTATGGTAAATAAACCACTAGTTAAGATACATAAATTATACCCAAACAGAATAATTGATCACGCTAATCGGGTATCGTGCCCATGCTTAACCGGGTCACTATCCACTAGATCAAAAGACTAGAAAAAGAACACAAAACCTCTCGCAGTTCTATTCTCTAACGAAGTGTTTCTCTTCTTTGTATATATTTGTAAGGTAACGTAAAGCTATTGATTGGCAATATAAAAGAAAACCAAATGATGCAGTGTACGAAGATGTAGATTTAGGTTATCGAATCAACGGATCGTTAGCTTCACGGAAATTAAATGTATTCTTATATCAACTACTATTCGTACAATGTAGATTTGTAAAAGTCTATCAAACGAATAAACCTTAAAAAAATCTATACCTTCATCTAATCTAAATGGGTTTGTATATATTATCATCAACAACCCATAATGTCCCACTCCTGGCCTCGGATCTCCTCTTAGGAGAGGGTTAAGGCCATACGTCCCCACGCTGGCCAAGTATGGGTTGGGGACGATACATATTATATATGGTACTTTTTGGACACTTACGGTTCGACTGGTCCATAAGTTTAAAGTCACTCAGCGTGCTATGGAGAGGGCTATTCTCGGCGTTTCTCTAAAGGATCGCATCAGAAACGAAATGATCCGACAAAGAACGAGGGTCATCGACGTAGCCCACAGGATTAGCAAGCTGAAGTGGCAGTGGGCTGGCCACATTTGCCGAAGAACCGATAACTGTTGGGGTTAACGAGTTCTTGAATGGAGACCGCGTCTCGGCAAACGTAGTGTAGGACGTCCACAGGCCAGGTGGAGCGATGATTTGCGCAAGACGGCTGGCAGGAGCTGGATGCGAGAAGCCATAGATCGAACTAAGTGGTGTGAAATTGGAGAGGCCTATGTCCAGCAGTAGACTGCGATAGGCTGATGATGATGACTTTTTTGACACGATGTACAAACCCCTTATATATAGTTTTTTGTTTTCAGTTTTTTTTTCCATTACTCATTTACACAACCACGATATGCCACAACGATAGCATCATATATGACTAATTCAATACTGATATTATAAAGTTAAAATGTTTGCTTGTTTGATGTGAGGAACTACCGATTTTGGTTTGAAAGAATATTTTATTATTGTATAGCCCATTTACCTAGGTAGGCTATATGACATTACGCTAAGACGTGTTTACGCCCAGCACCAACGAATATTGTCCTAAAATACCTCCGTTTTTTAGAAGCCCAGACAAAGTTGCATGAGTAGGCTAGTTAAAAATAATCAAAGAAACTGCAATAGCAGAGCAACGAATAAAATGATTAACTTAATTAAAGTATAAACAGCAAATATACTTTTAATTTCGGAATACAGAACGTAGTTTCAGAATTTGAAAGGCCTCTTTCCTAACAATTCCTCATGGCCAGAACAAGTATTTTATATTTTACAAATTATAAAATGCATATGTATATTTAAAATATTTATATTTCAATCAAATAGAAAAAGAGCAGACAGGTCACCTTATGCTCTGTCCTAATGAATTTAATCAAATGCTCAAGTGGTTGCCGAAACACTCGCCGGACAACTCAAGTTCAATCCTAGGTCTTCTACTTCAAACAACGATTCAAGTTCCTTAATGACACAAATGTCTATGGTCATCTGAATATTTAAGATAGGAGATGCCACTTCATTTCATAAAATTCTATGATCAGTCTTTTATTGTTAAAACTGTACGCTTGTGGAATGCATTGTGGATAAACATTAGGAAAGCGAAAACAGTATATAGTTGTATTAAAATGATTCAAGAATGTTATAACTCATTACACCGTCAAATACTACTGTCCGAAACCTTTTTATCTATACCAAGGTTGCTAGCAAGCTGCAAGATTGCTTTTGGAAATAAGACCATTCTTTGTATAGGAAATTGTATGTACTTTCTTGTATATCTGTAATGTGGTGTACGAATAAAGATGTTGCCATCTATTTACCAAATTCAAAGTAAGACTTGCACTTGAGTCCAAAAGACGTAAGACAAGCGTCTCGTCTCGTTTTGATTTGCCATTTCTGATTCCAGAATCTAATAACAAAAACGATAATTCATTTACCAGTGATCTTCTGTGAGATCATTCAGGTCGAACCAGCCCATTTGTAGCAAAAGCATGGCTCTCAAACAAAAGTCATTTTAACAGTAAATTTCACAACCGCACGCGTATATTAGTCAAATGCAATAATTAGCTAATTTCGTAATTGTTAATGGTGACAACTGATATTATCAATTAATTAACAGTTAATAATAACATGGCACATCACAATTTGACAAGTAATAAATTTTAAGAACATAAATATGCAATTACATGAAAAAGCAATTTAATAAAAACATCTATACTAATATTATAAATGTGAAAGATTGTGAGGACGTTTGTTACTCTTTCACGCAAAAACTACTGATCGGATTTGGATGAAACTTTACAGTTATTTAGCTGATACATCGGAATAACACATAGGCTACTATTTGCCGCGATAACAGACATATACGTGGACGGAGCCTATGGCATGAACTAGTATTTAATAATGTTAAGATATAAAACTTTAGAGCACATACAAAACGTATATGTATAATCTATATTACGTTTATCATCGTGTACGGTGAACACAAGCTCAATTATAATTAATACTTTCGTGTGAATAGATAGGAATAATCAATTTTAATTTGAATAAATTAATGGAAGTGTAATAACTGTCCAATTGTGATTCATGTTAATCATGACATTGCAAATGCCTGTCAAAGTCGCCTGCGGTATTCCCGGAGCAATACGACCTTCAAACCTTCAGAAAAGAGTGTACTATTTCTTAAAAGGCCGGCAACGCACTTGTGACGCCTCTGGTGTTGCGGGTGTCCATGAGCGGTGGTAATCGCTTACCATCAGGCTATACGTCTGCTTTGACTTTGAAATCGATTTAGCATTAAAACTTTAAACTAAATAATCAAAAATANTAAAAATATTTTATCAATTTATGAACTAAACCTAACATTTTCCGTCTGATTTTTGCCTAAGGTATCTCAAAAATATACTTTTAGATTTTTTTCTCAGATACAGTTAAATACCTTATTAGGGGAGTGTGTCTGGCATAGCGTTTACTTTATAACTTTATGCGGCTGCCAATCATGAGGTCTCGAGCCGCGCCAAACGTGTCATTAAGTTTTTCTTCTAAGAAATTCTTCTCCGGAACTAAGGAAGTTTGGCGGTGTTGCACGCCCGTACCATTTTATTTTTGTGCGGAAATCCCCTCGGATACCACCGACTGGCCCGTGCCTAGGATAGTACGTTAAGCTGTCGGTCTCGGTTGTCATGAACTACTAAGGCAATCCTTATTGGGAAGTTAGTGCCTCCAGATATACTGACAACTAGTTCAACGTTTGAATTCTGTCGGTCAGTGAAAAACTGATATTCAGGTAAACCAGTTAACTAGTAGCTGGCCTCAAATAATCTTGGGAATGAAGGCAAGGAGAAAAAAGAAGATTTATAAGTATACAAGTCCGTTTATGAGCAATCTGGTTACCATATTAATAGGTCTACCTCGTTTAGTTCCAGACGACGGTATATGGGACACAGTAGTGTACGTGTAGTTATTATTGTATCTTAATTTCTTTGATTTTGATAGATTGGAGATATCTAAAACTTTTGACAAAAATGTTTTAATATTTAAAAAATTTTAGTATATTTAAGAAAGCAGTTATTATTAAACAATTCAATTAATTTAAACATTTACGCAATCCTTTTTTCTACTCCTATTTATTTAAAGCACCTGCTGTTTTAAATTTATATAAATAATTAATTTGTAATTTAAATAACTTTCTTCTGTTTTTGCAATTAATAAACATTTAGTACTTAAATATCAAGAGAAAGTTTGTATAATTTTTATTTATTTTTAGAAATCACCAGAATATTATTACGTCATAACACTCCAGCGACTGGGCAATAAAAATAAAGAATAAATAGGTAGATGAATGGTAGTAGACGTATGGCCTTAACCCTCTCCAGAGAGGAGACCCGAGCCCAGCAGTGGGACATTATGGGTTGTTGTTAGGTAGATGAAATAATGCTATCTATGACCCTGGCAGAAATAGGCTGGGCTGACAGCGTGAGAGCTACAAAGCGTGCGTCTCCTTTTGAGGGTAATAAAGGAAAGGAACATCGGGGTTCCCATCTACAAGTCGTAGGCGGCCCGAAGTACGTCGGGATTCCAGAGATTCTCTTCCCAGAATGCACCTGGTAGCTCAGCTACGATCTAGTACCCGAGACGGCGCGTCGTGTCCACCAGGGGGTTCTGGGAGAATGTCGCATAGATAAAGAAAAGATATAATGAACGCTCAGATGTTAAAAGTGCAAATTCGCACAATTTAAATTACAGTTGAATCCAAGAAGGATTGAAGAAAATCTGTAAAAACCTCCTTTGGTTGTATAGATTTTCTTCTTCCTTTATTATTCCGTTCTATAGACTGCTTATATTATCTATCTGTATATTATTACATGAAGCAAAAAACTTTGTACACCTTTTCACGTAAATTATGCTAAAGGAGGAGTATGAAAATTGGCCGAGTAAAAGTTTAAATAGAGAAGAAATGCAGTTAGCTAAAACAATAAAAACAATTTAAATAAAACTCAACTAATACTCCTAAATGGCTAAAATAAATTAATTTACGCCAACCGTTACCTCTGCATACTACTCTACTAATTGATACCTTTATGAAATGAATGTCGAGTAGCATTACAAGTAAGGCTATCAAACAAGTATATCTTAAAACATTCAATTTACTGCACTAAATAACAATAAAAACTGCATTGTTACTTCCGCTTACAAAATTATTGTCTGAACGATATCTTGATTTGTTTTGTAATTCAGCATTACACTACGCTAGGTATTCGCTTCAAATTGACTTTCACTCATTACTTAAAAAAAAACTATGTTTGACGTGGTCGTTCGAGTTTTTTAGGTTTTACAATGACTGGGTGTAATGTAGCATTTAGAAGAGCAGTTTTCTATAAAACCGCGAAATATTTATTTAATTCTACGCGATTTTGAAAACTGTTGCTTCGAATTGAAAAATACTTTCGGCGTTAGAGAGCCTATGTCTCGAGGTCTTCCTAAAGACTAGAGGCTATATAAAGTAAGCATCAATGAAAACTGTTACAAAATGCTTCTCTTTAAGAGACGAAGTTGTGCAAGTCAACTTATATAACCTTCCCCAAGATTCTTCACAACTACCGGTCCTGTGCAGCCCGCATCCAACGGCTTTCCGCGATCTTTACCAGATCGTCGGACCACCTTTTTAAGTTTGTAACCTTCTGTGTATGTCAGAACAGAAGGTTACAACCGTAACAAGATGGTCCGACGACATGGTAAAGGTAAGCGTAAAGGTAAGCTAGAATTAGCTGCAGTAGAAACGGAGCTGCAGATCTCAACGATCGACAACGACGCTAATCAGTTTATTATTTGCAACGCCTGGCAGAGCGACTGCCACATATACTCAGTTATGCCAATCAAAAATGTACAATCAAACTGCAAATCGGCAGAAGTATCAGAATTAATATTTTTTCGGTGGCCTAATCAGGTGTAAAAACCTGCACAATTGAACAACATACACGTTCCAATTTACCTCAATTCAATCGTTCAGGCAAACCTGTCAGGTGCCCCCTACCGTGTACCGATTTTTTGTATGGAGTAACTGCCATAAGACTTCCACAATCTAAGTGTCTATCATATGATATCAAAGTTCTATAGAAAGACAGTTGTCTTACATATTAAGGCTCCAACTACCCGTAACGATTTCCACAGATCATATATATTTATGTTGTCTATGGTAAACCAAATAAAAGTAAAAAAAAAAAAAAAATTTTAAATATTTTGTTTTTTTTTTATGAGGATTGCTAAAGTAACACATAAGCAGAATCCAACAGTAGTGATAACCATACTCATTGCGAATGCAGACAATGCAACAGCGCAGGATGGTACCCACACTATGCCGGCGTGTTAAGATGTTACTGGATCATTGGAATTCCCGTCTCAAAGGCTCTTAAGAATATATAAACTTATTTTTTTTAAGACTTGTGGTCCTTGACTAGCAAGCTATAGCTGTTTTCTAGCCTTGTTAGTCTTCTTCATATCAGGCAATGCCTTTCACCATCAAGAGATTGCTCAAATATAAAAAATGCGTAGTTCTGAGTCAAAAATTAAAATTACTCATCTGCTTACATTATTATATATAATATATATGTAATTAAATGTGTATTACCTTCTGTATTAATTTTAAATTTTAACACGGAATTGAACATTCCTTGCTGTTTTAAGCTCTTCTATTTTGCGTTTTACTTTTAAAGTTTTTATTGGTCCTTGTTATTATGTAAAATCGCTACTTTTTTAACATACAGGATTTCCTAGTAGTAAAAAACATTATTTATTCAGACTAATGTTTTTAATGAAATCGCTAAACACAGTCTACCTTTCCTCTGATAGATATATGCTGAATAGAGTCTACTTACTAGTAAATTGGAAATGTAGTAGCATAAAGCTAGGTTTTTCTGATATAAACTAACCTTTATCCTTAATTATCCTAAAGTCAAGTCCTAAGGATTTCATTGAGGTTTATATCTTAGTATTGACAGGAGTAAAACAATTTATTAGTTTCACCTGTATGTTTGTGTGTAGCCGACTTTTAAAGTTTTTGTGCTATATTTATTATTACTATCAACCTCATTATCAACAAGACTACTATGAAAATTAACATACTATAGTTGGGGATTCCCCTGAAAGAGTAATCACACAAAGTTTATTGTTATCTAACACTGCGATATCCTGACATGACTTTAATGAACAGTACTAATATTATATTATGATAAAGCTTTATTTCTACGAGAAGAGTGGCTTATTCGTAGTGGTATGTTGGTACCATCCTCCAAAATCCCACCAATTACAGTAAGCAAAAGTTAAAATGAACTTAAAGCTATGTAGGTCTATAGTACAATTGGCGGCTTTATTGCTCAGCGACAATCTCTTCCAGGCAACCATGGGATGGAAATAAATAATCTTATTGGGCAAACATATAGTGTAGTGTCTGGTGCCTTAGAGAGTAATACATGAATTACTAAATTTACAAGAAAAAATATGTATATAAAGGTAGAAGAATATAAGGTAATTGCTTATACACAAAGTGTAAATCATAAATTTATTCTGACTTTCTCTTCTAACCTTATAAAGCATATATCAAGTCAATTTGGGTGTAAATATAATGAATAGTTAAAAGCTATAGAATAGGAATAACTTTGCTATCTTAAATAAATCTTGTTAACTAGTTAGTACTCATATTCTTATTCTATGAAATTTAGAATTTACTTAACTGTGTTTGGTTTCTAAATCAAGCAATTCTTCTATGCATACAAAATTCTTAGCAAGAAAAGAAGTAAACAAAAGAACTGAATGTTTGAAACTATAATAGTCCCATATTGATATAAAAATAATATATTTATGGAATTGAGAAAAGACTTCCCATTATCCTTTTAACTTTTCTTGTATATAAAAACCTTGTCCTAACAATAACAAACATATGAATAAAAGGATTATTTAGTTTGGTGCAGCAGCTTGAAAGTTACGCACATTTAGGTGACTCATTTTTATTTATATAGATAAGATTAGAAGTAAAGACTTTCTATTGGAAGACAATTGGACCTTTTTTTTTACATATGGAAACCTGTCGTGCTTTCACCCCACCAGGGTTTGCGGCAGGGCAGTGCGTCGGAATCGAACAGACTAAAACCAAATGGTGTGCCACTATGCACCTGAGACGGGAGGGAACCGGGATCTGCTTTCTTATGCCATCCAGACCCCTCCCAGAATACAATGCGGCCTTATATCAATCATCTATCTAGATAACTATCATCATATCTAGAAAACTATTCATGACTAGTGTATACTCGCTCGCATATATGTAGGTTATTGCTGCAAATAGTAGCCATTGTGTTACTCTGATGTATAAGCTATGTACTGTTAAGTTTCATTCAAATCTGTTGAGTAGCTTTTAGATTAAAAAGTAATAAACATCTATACTTACAAACTTTCGCCTTTATAATGTTTTAGTAGGATATTTTTTATGATTAACTATTTTCTTGGAATCAAAAATAAAGAACTTAAATAAACATTGTTACCAACACATGTTTTTATATTTCTATTAGAGTATCTACAATGAAATCAATTAAACTTTAGATAATATAAGACTATTTACAAACATAACCTTCTTTGGTAACAAAGGATATAAAAATGTATAAATAAAAAAATAATATTGTTACAGTACCTTACTATCTGGGTCCTGCTCGGAATCACTTCCCTGCGAGTCGTAATCAGACTCTGGTTGGGCTCCATCCTGCAAACATCCTTCCACTTTTAACAACTGCATTTTTGCACAACAAACTCGTTTGTTTACAACCTACGTGGCCAGAACGTTTCTAAAATTTAAGTCTAAACACACCAGCGGCGTTTCAGTGAATGGTGCCCAATTCGTGACCTCAATTTGTCTAAAAGAAATGAACATTCCGTCACGCGAGCGCTCAAGAGAAAGTAAGCCGTAATACTTTTAGCGCCAAAACGAAAGTTAGTGCTATTGTGAATAGACTCTGTACTTACGTGAGCAGAGTTATTGTGCTCAATATCTTGCGATGCATCCGAATATTCATCGGATTCTTCATGTTCTTGTCTCCGGGCTACGGACGTCATTTCGGCGTCCTCCCTCGTAACTTGGAGCACCTCCAGTTTGCTGGTTTTATGTATTCTTTGAGGATGAATTACGGTGTATTCGCGATCGTAATTTTGTCGCTAATTAGTAATCCCCTCTCGTTTTATGATTTAGGAAATGGAGAACGTCAAAACAAGGGGAATCTAGCAGCCATAAAAAAAATTCCGTTCCATTTCGTGGTAATTAATATTTTACCTTTTTGTTTATTCTATGAAAGTAAACAATCAAAGTTTCAAAAAAAAGTGTTAAACATTTTAGAAAATAATTCATTTGAAATAAAAATAATGCTAAAAATGCTAGTTTTTTTTTGTATTTTAGTAAGAAATATTTCAATCAATAAATTTTACAATGATGAAATGAGAGTGAGTGCAAAGGAATGTGAAAAGAAAGAATAGCAACATTGTTTATCGTTGAATTGCTGGATAGTTTTTCGTGCGAAAATTACCACTTCCAAAAATAATCATAACCAATTTATTGCAACTGCTTATAAAAAACCAGTAAATGGGTTGAGTGGCTACCTAGGGATATTTTTTAAATTATGTTACACCATTATTTTTACTGTAATAGTTATGTAGTTGTCATAATAATAGCGTCAATACTAGCGAACTAATATTTCTTTGTTCAGTAAAGATTGTGAATATTTTTTATGCTTGATGCTCTCGTCAATTTGATTTTTATTTTTAAGAATATTACTATTATTTATATGGCAATACACAATTGACATTTTTGTACAGCCCGTCGGAAATACCTGACCACCCGGCTGGAATGCGCTTTAGTTCTCGTTTCCGTACGCATCCCTCACCTTTACCAGTAATTACGTTGCCAATGCAAGCGTTGACGCATGTGTATTATTCTTGCTTTCGTAATCTTATTCTTGTTTATTGTGTCTTTGTGAAGTAAAATATGAATAAACTACCTATTAACTGTATTGTAACATCTTACAATAAAATTAATAGATGGGCAGGACTATACATAATGCAGAGCAGAATTTAGTGCTCAAAATAATCCAATTCTTAACAAACACCGCTCCTTTCACTATGCCAGTTGAACAAGCAACAAAATAGGCGTGTGCAGTTACTGGTTTATCTAAAATGACGGTAATGAAAATAGAACGTAAAGCGAAAACGTTACAAACTTTGTCAGAAACAGCGAGAGACATAGGCGTACCCAGGTTTTGGGCCAAGGGAGGGGCAAATCTGGTTTTATAATACACTAGCTAAGCCTCGTGGTGTTCCCTGCTTTTATAGTTGTAGCCTAAAGTAACGCCGCAGGTCGAAGCTAGTCTAAAAAAGTAGGGCTAATGATGTAGCTTAGTTAAGTTGCTCCTCCCTTCATCTGCCAGTAGCTGCCTCCCGTCAAAATAGGTCCAGCCGTTTTAGAGATTAGTTGAAACAAACAGACAAACAAAAATCGTAAAAAATGCGGTTACTTTAGTATTGTAATCAAACACCCCAAATTTATTTATTTGTATAGATATTTATTATGTAAATTCTTTAGATACAGAAAAACTGTTTTAAAAGTAACTTTAGAGGGTCTTCAGAAAAACGGTTCAATTGTCTTCCATAAAAGAGTCGCCCATAGGTTTTACAAGTTTTTTATGTACCTACACTGAACGTAGGAATGGCCCACCTCCTGCTTTATAAGGCGTAAGTTCGGCCTCATATAGAATACTGTTCTTATTACTGCCCAGTACCAGCTTCTCCTTCTGGACCGCGCCAAATGGAATGCAATATTTTTTTTATGGAATCGCGGGCAAGCGAGCGGACGTACCACCTGACGGTAAGCGATTACCGCCTCCCGTGGACACCCGCAACACCAGACGCGTCACAAGTGCGTTGCCGGCCTTTTAAGAAGGAGTACGCTCTTTTCTTGAATGTTTGAAGGTCGTATTGGTCCGGGAATACCGCAGGCGACAATTCATTCCACAGTTTTGTTGCGCGAGGCAGAAAGTTCCTTGAAAAGAGCACTGTTGTGGACTGCCAATCATCAAGATGATAGGGTTGATATTTCTGTCGCGAAGGAAGATGTCGGAAAGAGGCGGCAGGAATCAGCCCGAACAATTCCTCGGAGCACTCCCCATGGTAAATGCTGTAGAAGATGTACAGTGAAGCCATATCTCTACGCAGTGCCAATGGATCTAGCCGAATTGAAACTTCTTGTGAATCGACGATTCGAGTCGCTCTCCGTTGAATGCGGTCCAAAGGCAGGAACCGGTATTGGGGTGCCCCGCCCAAACACGGGGATAGTATTCCATGTGAGGCCGGACCTGCGCCTTATAAAGCAAAATGTGGTGGACTGAAGTGAAAAACTGTCTCGATCTGTTGAGCACACCGAGCCTTTTAAGGCCAATTTGGCCTTACCCTCCAAATGATCACGAAACTGGACTTCGCTTGATATGTCGGTACCAAGTATGGAATAATATAATAATATTTGCTGAGGCATATAGGGAAGTATCTTCAAAACGAGGACATTCGACACGTGGCTGTTTTTTTAGCAGTGAACGCGCAAACTTGTGTCTTTGTAGGGTTAATTTGGACTAAATTAAGTCTACCCCAGTCGGAGATCTTCTTTAGAGAGGTCTCAACTTTAGACACAAGTTTGTTTTGACTCTCAATGACGTTTTCCCGATAAACATTGGCGCGACCGGTGTAAGGGGCATCGCCGAGGCTGTCATCTGCATAACAATGAACGCCGCTAATTTGCAGCATGTCATTGATATGGAGGAGGAACAAAGTAGGCGATTGCACACAGCCTTGCAGGACACCGGCATTCACAGGTATGGAGTCCGAGCATTCACCGTCAACTACGACCTTTATGCTTCTATCTGCTAGAAAACTGGTGACCCAATCGGATAATTTCTTGGGTATCCCATAAGAAAGGAGCTTCGAAAGAAGAGCTCTGTGCTAGACCCGATCGAAGGCCTTCGCGATGTCCAAACTGGCTACCAAGGCTTCCCCCTTAGTCTCTATCGCCTGTGCCCAGCGATGTGTCAGGTATACCAGATTTAGGGATGCGTGATACGTTCTTTAGTTGAAAGTTTTTATACCACAAGAGAAAAAAAATATTTTCTCTATAGAGTACATATTGATCTAAAAGTAGTATAAAAGTGTGAAAATAGTAGATACACATTAATAAAATAATTTTTAATGTTATATCTTGTATTCTTTTCTTCATCTCCGTCATTAGACCAGGTTCGCAGATGTTTCCGACGGGTTGTAATGTTTTGATTTTGATCTGTTGTCAAATGTCAGAATTGTCTAGGGCGCAGTTATTCTAATAAACGTGATGATCGTTTTTTGTTTTTGCGAAAGACGGTCCACATTTCATGTCATCCACATTTTTTATATTTTTTATCATTAATTCCATCACGACGAAGACTTGAAGACTCGAAGACTTAGAATTGAAGACTTGAAATACTTGACATTGGCAGAAATAGCTTATCGGGCTGATTGCCATTCATCAAAAGAAGAAGAAGAATAAACGTGATTTTATAAAATATTTATAGCTTTAAAACTACATGTAACCAAATTTGTTTTTTTTTTCTAAAATGGAAAGGTATCAAATAGTTTCTTAGTTCTGTATGAAATCATAACCTCAAGTTGTGACCTCATTTTCAAAATTCATTTTGCTCTTTTTAGTAACACAACAACAGCTGAAGAGCTTGAAACACCAACTATAGAGTCTAAAGCAACCGCTAAAGAGGTTAAAACAACAGCTGAAGAAGCTAAAACAATAGCAGAAGAGGGTAAAACAACAGCTGAAGAGGCTAAAACAACAGTTCAAGAGGCTAAAACAGTCCAGCTTCTAGCCAAAGGAATCATGGAGCTCTATGAACCTCCTTTAACGACTATCAATACCCATTTAAAAGAATTAACGTGAGTACTCTTATAAGTCTGGTAGAGCTTTTTATTAATTTAATTAATTTTAGCATTGATCCATATAACAGTTTTAAACTTAGGAACTCAGTTGTATTGTATTGTATTTATTCTTTATTGTACACATTGAAAATACAAGTATGAACAAAATACAAGGAAGTGTCATGTACAAAAGGCTAGTTAAGGTTAGTTGTTAGTTTTTATTAGTATTTATTCTTAACAATATGTTTTTCTTTGTTAAGTCCCTTTTCGTGTATAAACCTCTTCCAAATCTTGCCACATTTTCTATTCTTTTGTAGTTTGGAGCCACTTTTTTCCTGTTTTTTTTTATTTCACTGACCCGTCTCTTTGTAGGTCAGCCTACTATTCTCTTCGCTTTGGGGTCTTTCCATTTCGTTCTTTCCATCATGTATATATTGTCAATATATCTGGTTAAGTTTCTAGCCCATCTCCATTTCTTTTTAAAAGCATGTTCTAAACTGTCCAATAGGTTTGTTTTTTCTGTTAGCAGCTTTAGTATACTTCATTCCATTGCATGTTGACAAAGAATTATATTCATTTCCTTGTAAATGTCCAGTTCTGGCAACTATATGTGAGGCTTGGTAGAATGTAAGTGTCCAGCACTGTTATTATGTATATCAAGCTAAAATTAATAAATAATAAATATAATAAATATTTCAGACATCTAACACACAACGCCATCTAGTCCCAAACTAAGCAGAGCTTGTATTATGGGTACTAGACAACTGATATGAATACATAAATATATTTTTTTTTTGTAAATACATACATATTATACATAGAAAACACCCAAACTCCGAAACAAATATTTGCAGATCATGCAGACATTTGGTCCGACCCAGGATTCGAACCCGAGACCTCATGGACAGCAGTCGCGTACTCTACCACTGCGCCACCGAGGCAGTCAAAATTACCTTTGATAATTTCTTTTGGGACAAGTTTTTATTCCATGCCATGCTGATTCTTCTGTCTACTTCTTGTTTACTACTATTTTTGTTAAATGATATCTGTTTTCCCATGTAGCTTTCTACATATTCTATACATTTCCTGCATCTTCGATTGATTATATATTGCTATTTGTCATCATTTGGAGTCCTACCTTTACACTTTCATTATTCAGTCACCCTTCGTTATTTAGCGATTGCAACATTAGCTTCATTTCTGATGATTTCATTCAGCAAATAGTGCTATGTCATCTGGAAACCTAAATGGATTGAACGAAATTATCATTACACCAGTCTAACCAATAGGGAATAAGCATGTTTTTTTATTTCTTAATCTGTTTATTTACATCTCTATAACATAGAAACAAAATATTAATAGGCATAACAAAAGTCAAAAATTACAAACACTTACTATTTGCACATATATGTTCTTTATTTTCTTTCTTTGATTGTATATACACTAATCTTCCTTCTTGTTGATCAAACCACTCTCCAAATTGAATCGTGTGAAATACTGTCAAAAGCTTTGCAGTAGTCCACAAATCTATTATTATATATATATATTCAAAAAAAAAAATCAAAAAATCAACAACCCATAATGTCCCACTGCTGGGCTCGGGTCTCCTCTCAGGAAAGGGTTAAGGCCATACGTCCCCACGCTGGCCAAGTGCGGGTTGGGGACTGGCAAGAAAACGTTGTGGCTACGTAATCTTACCGTTGGATGTTTTTAAGCCGCCCGAAGGCCTCCAACTAAGCTTCACGACTGTTATCCTATGATAACAACCGGGACCGACTGCTTAACGTGACCTCCGAATCACGTAGACGCTCATGGTAACATGCCACCAGTGGTCACCCATCCAGGTACTGATGGCGCCGTCGTTGCTTGTCCTCGCTGATTGTTTCTAATCACCGAGTGCAACTGGGCTATGAGCGCCTCATAGCACAGGTTATGAAGTATATACAATATATATATATATATATATATTGTATATATTTCATAACCTGTTCGTCTAACTTCTGCCAGTCTTAAGACATTTTATTTATTGTTTCCATTGTGTCCATTACCTCAATAAACTTTTCTGTTGATGCAAGTGATCTCAAGTTGTGTGTGCCTTTGTGCATGGTATTGGTGATGATCCTCTTGTTGTCATCACTAAACTAAAATTTACTAAAATTTGTTACAGGATTATATTCTCTAATCTCATCCCCTTACAGTTCATTTTACAATATCTGAAATCTCAGCTGTCATTGTGTTTAGTTTTATACCAAATACACAGTCAGAAACACAAGCTTGGTTATTACTTGAAAAAATAAATTTACTTTGATATAACAAAAATTTGTTAAATTACTTACTATTCTTGTGTTGAACGTTTATAACATTTTTTTATATCTTTAGTTATTTAGAGGCTTTTATCATAAAATAATATGTTCGCTACATCGGGGCTTATACTAAGATAGTAAAAATCTTGAAGATAGAAGAAGTCATTGTTGTGAAAGCAGTATTTCTTTTCTTTTGCTCTGCTTTTTGTTTAGCCTTAACTTCTTTTCAGAGTTCTACAACTTCTTTGGCGAAGTCTTCTATAATATGCACATTTTTTGTCATAGTATTTTGTTCCTTAATAGCTAAATTTTTCTCCATTCAAGTGTAACCAATATAAGAACCTTGCTAATTTCCATACGTACAGTGAATTTTGCAGAACAAGAAGGATATCTTCTCATTCTAGAATAAGAATTTTCGATTTGAGTGCATTTGCTTCTTGTTTTAGTAATTTGTTATCGTTTGTAAGCGGATCTAATTTTCGATGTTACATTACCAGTATTTTTTTTGTGTTACGTCTTTTGTTTGAAGCTCCATTTGTTGATTGAGTTGTTGGGTGAGCTTTTTAGACAATAAAGTCATTTATTGTTCCATCTCATCGCCTTTGTTGAAGAACTACAGGTTTTCTATGTGTTTTTTTATAAAGTGGCAACAGTCAGCACTGTTGTGAAGTTCGTTCTTTGATTGTCTGTTTGACAGTGACTGGTAAAGATGATGATGAGATGAGAATGAGCGGGAAGCCAGAAGCTGGCCGATTGTCACACAGGGAAAATCCGCTAAATGTCAAAATTTAGCCTTTTTTTTTTTTTGACGTGGTGGAATGCCTTTACGCACTTCGCTCCCCCCCTGCGGGTACAGGGGCTTCGCTTCGTGTGGGACTCCTGGACTGACACCAGCCAGACTACCCACTAAACCACCACGGTGTGCCACTCTGCGCCTGAGAAGGGAGGGATCCAGGAACCGCTTTCTTACGCCATCCGGACCCCTCCCAGCGCCAGCCCGCACTGAAGCGGGCTCCGTCTCCGATGTTAAAACTCTCAAGGTGGGCGACGTACGGCACACGCATTACGTTGCCCCCCCTCGCGGGTGGCCTCTAAGTCAAAATTTAGCCTGATTCAGGCTTAAAACCACCTCAGGGGATAGAAATTTTAATAATCAAGTGTCAAGCAAGTATATGACACATTGCTAAAATTTTGAAGTTAACTATAAGTACAAACATTAATGAAAATAAATGTTTATTTGTTTATAATAGAGTCTTGTTATCTATATGTATATATTAATATGTAAAATAAAAACTTTCTACTAGAGGTATAAAGTTTTTTTAGGGTTCCGTACCCAAAGAGTAAATTGGGACTCATCTTAGTAGACTTCGCTTTCCTTCTGTTATCAGGCTGTATCTCATGAACGGTCATAGATAGACAGTTGAAACTTTCAGAGATGATGTATTTCAGTTGCCGCTTTTTAAGATATTACTTTAAATTAAAGTTACAGCCCAGTAGTTTATGTGATAAATGTAGATTATAACTTTTATAATTTTATATTTCAGAGAAAAACAAGAAGCAGTACATGGTATGTTAACATCTGAACGGAGAAAGTTAGAAGACTTGCAGAATGACGCTGTGCTTGATGCATTAGTTAGTACATTATAAGAATTATTGCATCCATCCATCCATCATATTGTCATCCTTAAGAAAAGAGCGTCCTCCTTGAAAGAGTGTCATCCTTAAAACCCTTAAGAAAAGAGCGTCCTCCTTGAAAGAGTGTCATCCTTAAAACCCCTAAGAAAAGAGCGTCCTCCTTGAAAGAGTGTCATCGTTAAAACCCTTAAAAAAAGAGCGTCCTCCTTGAAAGAGTGTCATCCTTAATACCCTTAAGAAAAGAGTGTCCTCCTTGAAAGAGGGTCATCCTTAAAACCCTTAAAAAAAAACGTCCTCCTTGAAAGAGTGTCATCGTTAAAACCCTTAAGAAAAGAGCGTCCTCCTTGAAAGAGTGTCATCCTTAAAATCCTTAAGAAAAGAGCGTCTTCCTTGAAATACCGGCAACGCACTTGTAACGCTTTAACTTCAGACGATAAGTCTGTTCGTTTCCCTCTATTTCATAAAAAAATCTATAATTGCTGAAATTATTTCTATAATATAAGCTAACCTGTAACCTTTGATAATATCTGGTCAGAATTGAAGTAGTGAATTAAGTAAAAGTCAATTTAATTCTAGAATGTATTTATATAATACTTTTTTTTTCTATTTGTAGCTAGCAGATATAGCGACGAACAAAGAAAAATTGGCATCTATTTCAAATTCTATGATGACGTTACACAAACGGGTTCAATCCCTTCAGGTATATATTTTTTTATAGCATTGGTATGCAAACGTATAAATACTGAAACCCGTAAGTAACTACTAATATTCACGGACGTTTAGAACTAAGAGACGAGAAGCCGTTTGTATATGCAGAAAATAGGTTAGTTTAGTTTCAAGGCGCCTATAACTGTTTTACTACTAGGTATCTGAACTCGTTTAGGAAATTAGGTCATGTTTTACTATCTCTTTTCGCCATGACTAACTCAGCAAGCTCCAGTAATCGCGCATATTATGCTCAATATTAGGATAATCCTGTGATTGTTCCTGTGGTACCATTTCTTACTATGTATGTACAATAAATATAAATAAATAAATAAATAATCAGGTTAAGGACAGAGAACTGTATATCCAACTGCAAGAAATATGCAATTGTTATATGTGCGAGGGTGTATGGACACTTACCTCCCCCCCCCTCGCCCCCTATATAATCTTCTACCAAGACTCCGTCTACTAATGCCATTCTTGGATCCCCTAGGGGATTTGTCTGTATTTTTTGCTCATACTGAGGCCCTAGGGGATTTATTTCCATTTTTTCAAACACAACATTCAATAGAATCCCCTGTTTATCATTTATTAAATAAAAAGTATATAAGGGGAAAAAATGAAGAAATGAACTTTTATGATTATTTTGAAATGTTTATCGAAACATTTTAATTTATCTTGTAAAAAAAATTGTGATACAAGCTTTTCCGAAGGAAATATACAATTTTTTGATTTGTTATAAAAAGGATAATATGAAATAAGATCCCCTAAGACAAGAAGTTATGGTGTTTTAATCAGGGGATCCTAGTAGACGTTGTATTTACAAAAATTTCCAAATAAATCCCTTAGGTGATGTAAACGGGGGATTCTAGGTGACGGAGCGCTATCTAAAGTTGTAAAAAAAATATAAGTATTTTTTGTTACAGGCAAGAGCTGCAAATGTGGAAAAGGTAGCAAAATCCAAAGCAGCTAACAAAGGTGGAGTATCAAGTAGTTAGTAACGAAAAGGGATATAGTTAATATAGTTTAAAAAAACAATCTGCTATCGGGAATTTAAGCTACAAGGATGCTATGGCTTATCAAGAAAGTTTATACGGTCACTTTATTGGATATAAGGCAGTGCCTATTATAGATAATGGCTGAGTCACTTTATTTTTAAAAGACAATTTCCATAGCAAAATAGTAATTGATTTGAATTAGTTATTTATGCAACTATTGTTTAGTAAGAGTTATTAAAACACGAATGTGGGTGTGATAAAAGTATCACGTGAGTGTTTTAATACCTAATTATGTACAGTTGCGCATACAAGACTCCTCTAATAAAAGTCCAAAAACCACGTACAGCTTTGTAAGAACACTATGTAAATTCATGAAAATTTTAAGTAGCTAAATATCTAATATATATTATTGTAATAATTATTTAAATTTTGGATCGTAAAATTATTGAAATGCACTTGAATATTTGCACCTTGTTAAATGTTTTTTGCAATATTTAATATCGAACAAAAATGGCGGGAGCGACGTGAATACGAGTTCCTTTTTTTTAAATACGGCGCAGTGGTATGTTCTTTTTATGAAAAAGTAGTTGCAATATGGAATTTAGTACAACATTATAACACTCATTTGAATAATGTTTGGATAACTATATGACACAAGATGTTTTAATGTTGGATATAAGCTATCTGTTTCAGAAACTTTTTATATAGGGCTTATAGCATAGGTGTAGATAATGCAATAGGGGTGTTAGAAGCAGTATATGACATCATACCTTTGTTGGTACTTTTCAAAGTTTTATATTAATCCTTTTTTGATACTGTTAAATATTTTTTTACTAGGGCAGCATTGAGTTTTAAACAGAACTAGAAATTTAATACAATGTACTTAATCGCAGAGAGACGGTTTCAACAAATTAATGTAATTTGTTTATACATATATATATCTTAATATTTATACTTAAAACAAACCCTTTTTTGCCTGTGTAAACCCCCTCGGGCCTTCACCCCACCGGGGTTTGCAGTGGGGCGGTGTGTCGGAATCGAACCGACTAAAACCACACAGTGTGCCACTCTGTGCCTGAGTCGAGAGGGGTCCGTTCCTTTCTCACGTCATCCAAATATTTGAAACAAACCCTTTTTTTTTTCTGGAATGNAAACCTAATAATACTTTCCCACTTGAATGGTGAAAATATCATTCAAGAATGATGTCTACATCACTGTCGGGAGAGGCTGCTCGACCCGGTTTGCGAGACGTGTCTTGTCCTTGCCCTGAGAGTGAAGGAAGGGGAGCCCTGGTGGAAGCGGGTTGTGTCGTTTCCCTTCCAGTTGTCTTGGTCGCATAGGAGGACAGAACTCGAGTTCCCTCTTCAAGTCTTTGAGCACTTCTTTCAAGTCTCATAGCTAGTTCTTCTGGTAGAGAGCTCATAGGTCTACTGTTCAGTGATTGATTCTCTGCAGGTTTCTGTTGAATTGCCTCCCTTATGGTCTGTATTATTGAGGCCTTTAAATCTCCGTAGGAGTAATGATCTACAGGAGTCTCTTCTGATCCAAAATCTACTCCTTGATTAGCCCACCTAGTATTTAGAAACGGGATCATAGTTTGGTTGAGCGAGTGCCACGCTTGATCTGGTTCATTGTTCTTCATATGGTTCCATCTTCTGGGGAATGATAGTCTGTCGGTAGTATACAGACTGTTTAAGTACTTGGGTTTCAGTGTACCTACAAAGAGAGAAGCTGGGCATTGTGTTCTTGGAAGAGCAGGGTACTTGATACCGAATTCATCGGCCTCAGGATCTGGAATGAGCTCATCTTCATAGACTTCATCTTCTTTATCCTGACTTTCAATCTGTGCATAGACACTAGGCGCCTTCGATTGAGCCCGTGTGATTGGTCTTTTTTCGTTCACGACCAGATCGCTCATAATCGTTATATTTGTAGCTGTCTCCATAGTTTCTTCAGTCACGATTCTAGAAGGTCCAGGAGACGGATCAGATCCTAATCCTGAGTCTAGGCGAAGAGCTCCTAGAAGGTCTGTATCCGATCGGTGTCCTGGCCTTGATGCCTTCAGCCGTGCATAAATATATTCTGATACTTTAGACTTGACTCTTGCTCTGGGTTCAGTCGCTCGGAGATTGCATGCCTCAATGATTTGGTCAGGGGTGATCGCTTGGATTATAGCTAGTTTGGGATCATCGAATGGTAATCCGGAGTGTAGACTCTCAGAGACCTCTTTCAGGCATAAAGAAACGGTCCTTGCAAGACTGGGACTGGCTTTGGGAGACATTATGGTTTTTTGATTGTCAAGCTTTAATGACGTCAATTCTTGCGGTTCGTGGGTTGATGCATATGTCATGTGTCCCATTTGAAACAAACCCTATGCCAACCCTAAGACCAGCGTGCTATAGCACTCCAAAACTTTTCTAAGGGTTAGCGTTGACAGAGGGGGTTAGTTGGTTTTATTTCCTAGTATCAAGTACAGTTCTATTGTAATAAATTTTTGGTTCAATTTAAATTGTTGCAAAATTAGTCTATTCGCTGCCACTCCACCCGTCAGTGGTTACCTTTTTTTTTTACGTGTTGGAATGCCTTTACGCACTTCGCTCCCCCCTCCCCCGCGGGGACAGGGGGTTCGCTTCGTGTGGGACTCCTGACGGACTCGCCAGACTACCCACTAAACCACCACGGTGTGCCACTCTGCGCCTGACACGGGAGAGATCCGAGAACCGCTTTCTTACGCCATCCGGACCCCTCCCAGTGTCAGCGGTTACCTTAACGAGAGGCCTATATCCAGCTATAGGCTGTTGTTGATAATGATATATTTATACCAACTTAATAATAACAATAATATCCTTTATTCTCTTTCACAAATATATGACTTAATAGTAAGTCAATAGTGACTTGACTTCCGGATTCTACCTTCGTGAAAGACTGGTGCATGAATTAGGTTATGAAAAGGTAATCTGTGTTACTTGTCGAACTAAAGACCCATGTATGTATGCACGTATGTATTTAATGTTTATTGACACCGATCAAGTTGTAAGCTGATGTATACGAAACAGACATAACTTATAAGAAATTGATCCTTCGAAGCAAAAGAGATACAACCAACTTTACTAATTAAAGCTGTGTTTATAATATTCGTATATTTTTACCATTCCACTACAGAACATAGTAATATTTTTATATAATATTGAAATTAAGAAATAATATTTTTAATATTGAAATTATGCGGTAAATTATCATAATATTTTTATTTAGTTAAGTAGTAGATTAAAATATAAAAGAGATATTTGTATGTAGGTTTTTATTTTATGTACCAAACAGAGATTCCTATCGTTAAATTTAGCGACTCTGAGCCCTTTATATGCACCCCTTTCTCAGAATTGGGAGACTTCCACAAAGGGTCAACAGAAATATACTACAGCGCTATCTGTCAAAGACACACCGAACTATTGAGTAACAGCTAATCCGATATAGAGAATTCTCGCGACGAGTTAGTATATATAATAGAAATGCTCAACAACAACCGTTGGACCGCTAGACAAGCTCACGTGGTCTGGACGGAGAGTTCTCCCTTTCTGTCGGTGGAACATGACACCCGTTCCTTCACAGTGGTGACCCTAGCCTTATTGGAAGTAGCCTTTAAAGAAGCAGATTGTGTTCACACGCACACACAAACTGAGTCTCTTGATTTATAATAATAAGAATAATGTTTTTCTTTATTGTTTCAAATGTATACAAGTACCGAGTTTTATCCTTAGATACCATACTAGGATTCCCTGTCGTGGGATCTAGTCTCTTTCCGTCCATTTGCACTGCACACATATCAACTGACGGTATAAGTCATTCACAGTCAGAAAATCTGTCTTCTTTTTTTCTATTTTATATTTTTAATCGTTTTACATTAAAAAAATATCCTTGTTGGTACTAAAAATAACGAACAAATCTCTGTATAAGAAAATAAATTTAATAATACTAATAAAATGAATTATATTATTGCAAGTTAATATTTCTATTTCGATTTATATGATAATACCATCGTACATTAGCGTTAACATGAACAAATATAACAGACTAAAACCCTACTCAGTAAATTCTTTTGATAAAATTTATATAACCTATTTTACCACGTTCATTATTCCTTTTAATTTCGCCGTAATCGAGTAAGTGACATATCGACCAAGTCTCACTCAGAATTCAAAGCTTTCGCACAAAAAAGTAATTTCTTAGAACTACAATCGCTAACATTGTATATTTTGTTTGACCACGTGAGCTATCGTTAAGATAATGTCATTTTAATGCATTTGTTAGCTTTCTATTATCTACAATGAAATTTGGTTACGAGCTCTCATTGGTCAAGGAGCGGGGTTTGATTGATGGGTCACTATTTTCTTATTGCGAATAGACTGTAGTAAGGAATGAAATTATAAATAAAAATAACAGATGAAAAGTATTTAATTATGAGACGATATATATTGAACTCTTTGTCTCAAACTATTCAAATGTATAATAATATAGACACTCATTGTATTTTCTTATAGGCTATAAGTTTAGGCACATGTATACTATATTTATGTTTGTAGAACTATCTCGGGCCACTATTTTTTTCTATAGATGGGCCTGGCCAAATCAATCTACTCTGTTTGATAGAAAGCATGTGCAGAATCTAAGGCGCAATACTCATTGCGAACGCAACAATGCAGCATGGTGACCCCACTATGGCGGCCTGTTGAGATTCTTCTGCATCATTGGGCCTCCGGTCTTGCATTCACCAACGAAACGCGACAACACGAATGTTGTTCTACTAGTTTGGCCTTCTATGGCAAGGTAGTATTGCCCTGATTGGTACTTTAACACGGTACTACATTTATACATGGTGTCACATATGGGGTCACTAGGTACCTTTTATTTGACGCGATGTGGCAAGGAACGTGTACATATATTTTAGTATAGTCAATTTATTTACAGCACGACTTTTATCAACGTTATTTATGGGTGACATACTAACTTACTGACCCATTTTGGCGATTTAATTGCCTCAGGTCCCGCTATCGTTAACATCCTGTGATTAAATAATATATTGACATTGAAAAAATTCAGAGCTTCTAAATATTAATATTATAGTTCGATTGCTGCTACTTAATTAGATATAAACTTATTGTGGATAGGCTGTTCTATTGTTAGTTTTGTGATATCTTTATCATTCCTCCAGGAATAATAATAATAAAATAAATATCATAAAAAGGTTCGTTATTATTATTCCTTATAGCGAATAGAGAAAAAAACTTTTTATTTATGTACGATTCTAGTTTCAGTCAATCTATCTTTCATAGTACAAGCTCTGCTTAATTCCAGGTTAGGTGTCGTTGGGTACAACGAATAATTATTTAATTTATATACTGTAGTCTAATCCCAAAGTAGCCAGATAAATTACATTTATTTTTGTAAGTAATTATTTTATAGATGTTTTTAGACGTCGGACAATACAGCTTTTTTGACTACACGGTTGGCCTAGGGGTTTCAGTGGTTCCTCGAGTGGGCAGGGCGGCAGCACGGAACCCTTTCCTTCCGACTGACGCAGGTGCTTTCCGGGCACGGTTGCTTCGGTAAGTACCTGCACTCAGTCGCCAGGAGGGAATTGAGTCCCGCCTGCCACCACTGCGGAAGGAAGCGGCGGAGAAGGCCCGGGAGGACGATCTCCACTCGGACCCGATCCGCCGCCGGCGAACCGGGCGGCGGAGGCGCGCCTACCAGCGCCTCATGCCGCCCTGAGTGTGGCCGCGGATGGGCGGGACGGGTTTTCCCCCCCATCCGCTTAGAGGCCACCCGCGAGGGGGGGCGACGTTACGCGTGTGCCGAACGTCGCCCACCTTNCGCAGAAGGAGGCGGCGGAGAAGGCCCGGGAGGACGATCTCCACTCGGACCCGATCCGCCGCCGGCGAACCGGGCGGCGGAGGCGCGCCTACCAGCGCCTCATGCCGCCCTGAGTGTGGCCGCGGATGGGCGGGACGGGTTTTCCCCCCATCCGCTTAGAGGCCACCCGCGAGGGGGGGCGACGTTACGCGTGTGCCGAACGTCGCCCACCTTAAGAGTATAGAAGCAGAAGATGGTGCCCGCTTCAGTGCGGGCTGGCGCTGGGAGGGGTCCGGATGGCGTAAGAAAGCGGTTCCTGGATCCCTCCCTTCTCAGGCGCAGAGTGGCACACCGTGGTGGTTTAGTGGGTAGTCTGGCTGGTGTCAGTCAGGAGTCCCACACAAAGCGAACCCCCTGTACCCGCAGGGGGGGAGCGAAGTGCGTAAAGGCATTCCACCACGTCAAAAAAAAAAAAAAGGGGTTTCAGTGGTCGCCACACCATTTCCTACTGGGCCAAGTGTTGGGGTTCAAATCCTACATGGGACAACACTTTGTGTGATCCATAAATTGTTGTTCTAAGTCTGGTGTACTTTGTGTCCGTTTCGTGTATGTTTGTAAAGATCCCCGCGACACAGGAATGTATATTCCTAATGCGGGAGATGTATTTTAAAAAAAGAAAAATTAAAGATAAAGAAAAAGATAGAAAACTTCTATATTCTCTTAGACTCACTCTGGGAAGAAATGCTGTCTTTTCCTTTAGACCCGTGAACATTAATTTAATAAAAACTATACGAGTATAATATAGGGTCTGATTTGGCCTTTTAAAGTAGGAACCATAGTTTTGAGTCGTCCGTCTATGTAGACGGCATACATACAGATAGAGCTTGTAGTATAGTGAACAGAATGCTGATAAATATAATTATATTTTTCTATATAGTTATATATAAATTACTTAGAAATAAATTACACCCAGTCACAGAACAACGTTTGTGCTCTTTTCACAATGTATACAATAACAATTCTACTGTCTGTTACAAATTTAACTGCCTCGTTGGTCTAGCGGTTGAAGTATCCGACTGCCAATCAAGAGGTCTGGGCTTAAATCCCGGGACGGGTCAAAAGTGTTATCAAGTTTTTTGATCATATAAATACTTAATACGTGCCTTGGAGAGCACGTAAAGCTGTCGGTTCTGCGCCTGATCTCTCCCCGTTCTTATCGGTTAACCGTCTCATCGAATTATGAGAGTGAGGGAACAGAGAGTGCATCTGTGTTTGCGCAAGCACCTATGCACTATAATATCTTCTGCGTAATTGGCTGTTCTCGGTTGAGACTGGCCGCCGTGGCTGTAATTGGCTAGGAGAACATCAATTCTACTGTATAGGAATTTTGAATTATGTTATTTATTGTTGAGAATTTAGTAAATTGTTAATTTCGCAGCTATAATACATAAAATTTGTTAAGTGAATGCAAATAAAGTCTATTTAAAATACTTTTTCTTTTATTTGTGTGTGATGTGTCACTTTATTACAAATGTGAATGTCAGTACCTATCATATATATCTTTCCACCTGCATACTTAAGAAGAAAAAACAAAAAAATTGTTAACGTAATCTCTTGTTGAGTAAATACATGGGTATGTGCCTAACTTTTATATTTAAGGAATGACATCTTTTTTGTAATTATTGAACTTCGTAGGGCTTAGCTGAGGCCCCAGCAGTAAAACCACGCGCTAAAGGCCAGGCGCTAGTTTACAGGTTGAACAAGCTATAGCTGCATAACCGTAGTAATTTGACATGACTTACTGGTTGCACCATAAGCGACTATGTCTGTATAATCATACATTTATATTTACTTCATGCTTTATGCACTTTTGTACGTAATATTCAAGACAATTTCTTCTAGTCAACCTTTGGGTGGTGTAGAAATATTGTAAGGTGAATAGGAAGTTCAATAAAATCATTTCACCCTTTTCCCACATAACTTCCACTCAAACGCAACTTACACGTTCGCTACCTATACGTCCTTGATTTCTTTGAGTAATTTTTTCCTTTGCAGAAATGCGCTAAAATACCCCATGCCGGAACTAAAAAGATAATATCAAAAGCCTTGGGCGTACCCAGGAGAGGGTAGCTGTCTCCTCTGGATTTTGTTCACATACCACCTACTATGTTCTTTTGGCGATGAAAATTAAGAAAAATAAGTTTTTGCCATTTGCAGTACGATATAAAACTTTTGAAAACTGGACGGTATGCATTTTCTACCTACTCTCTAGCAGCGCTGTCAGCAAGAATGCCGTGTTTGGCTGTCGGTGACTCAGGACTCCAGTCTGTGGCCGCTTGGCCTCACGCCGACACAACAGCATTACTGAACCTAGCTGAGCCACATTGCGTGCTGCGAAGATCAGTGTTCCCAATTTTAGAGATTTTTTCTATAGGGGTATAAATTAGTGGAATAGATTTTCTTCAAAGGCTTTTTATACTTCTCCTGAGGCGAGGATATTTTTAGGGTTCTTTAAATCTTTACATATGTTGTTAATTGTTTAGAAAATACAACTGTCCAGGTACCTACAAGCCTTTGGACAATGTGAGTTAAACCGTTTTGCTGAAAACCCTCGGTAGTTTATTTTAAAATAGGATTAATTCAGGAATTTATATCAAAAAATTCCAATGGTATGTTCAATTAGCTCCTTGACAAGGTGCTCATAAACATCTAATTTGCCGAACACTTCTCCAGGCTCAGAACCTGGGAACGCCCATGTCCAGTAACCCTGACGCACCTATATGTGGTCAGATACCACTAGAAGTATGAATACGTAGGTAGGGTATTCGTGCTAGATTTCGCATATGCAATAAATGCAATAAATTATTCCATAACTTGAAAAAAATGGCTGGCATCGGACAGATGAAGAGTTTCCAGACCGAGATAGTTAGCGCTCCTTGGCAGAGGCATTCGTTCAGCAGTAGACGGCTATAGGCTCAAGCAATACTTAAACATGGCATTGAATTTTCTGTTTGGTTTTTTAAAATTAGCTTTAATTTGGTGTCAACAACATTGGGCCTTGAACGAGGCCTATGTACACCAGTGAACCTCTTTTATATGATAATCAATAGGAAATTGACTTAACTATATAATAAGGGTAGTGTGCATCAATTAAACTCGTTTATAAATTTATTACATCTTTAATGTACATGAATGCATACGTAAATACACGCTCATACACTTACTAAACATTTTTTAAGTAAAAATTAAACTTTGGTAACACACATCAAATACATAAGTAGTTAGATACTCAAGCAAGTATAGCAGATGAGGTTGTCGAATGCGGAGCATAAGCTGGATACGTTATTGCATATAGGTATGCGCGGTGGTTTCGCAGAATCTATGTTCGTTCTATTCTAAGTTCGTATGGTTACGGATCAAGAATACGGAAGGTCACTACCCTTATTCACCCCATGGGTGTTGTAAGAGCCGTGAGCTTAAAATACGCTGGACAAATGAACTACAAAGAGAAGAACAACTAGAAAGAAACCCTGCATCAATCCGTTTGGCAGCGAGTATAGTAGGCCACGTATACATTCTAAGAAAAGAGAGATCTATGTCTAGCTGTGGACAATTGGAAGCTCTGGGTGGTTTGCAAGTTGCTTCCGCTCTTTACCCCAAGCTCTGCATTCAACTCTGCATTTCTACTATCGTATGCGTCAATAACTCTAGTACTAGTACTTTAGTACTAGCTATTGACGAGTTGAAGGGCTAGGTTCACTAGTTCCTGATAAAGTTTTAGTTAGTTACGAAGCATATGACACTTAAAGATATAATCGTTGCTGATATATTATGTACCGGTATCTGATGCTATATGTTTCTATCCGAAACTTATGAAATTTAAATCTGTAGGTACCTGGCAGAAAAGTTTAAAATAACTATCAAGGACTTTATCAGTAAGTGGTTAAAATAGGTCTTTGAGTCATCGATACTATTAGGTACATATTTTTACAACAGCGATTTCAGTTGAATTGAACATTGGATGTTTTTATAAAATCATATAAGTAAAATGCATATAGTACGATTGTAAAAGTAGGTAACTTAACTTTTTAGTAGCTTTTGGTAACAAAAATATTAGTTAATAAATTATGAATTAGGCCTATAAGTACTTAGTGAATGTATTCGTTTTTATTTTAACTTACTACTTTAAGTGGGTGGAAGATTATTTGGTCGGTACGAATCAAATAATTTAAGAGTCTTATTACAGCTAACTAATTTATTGCTTTTTATAAACCAGTGCCTTTTTTTCCATTTAATAGTTAATATATATTATGTTGTTTTCTATGATCTTCACACAGTTGTAAGATCGTAATCTCTACATAGTCAACTTAAAAGTATTTTTTAGATCCTGGTTGAAATAAAATCCAAGTGTAGGAGTCGTCACCATACTTATTGTGAATGCAGACAATGTAACAATCCAGCATAGTGACCCACTATATGCCGGCCTATTTATAATTTACGGTATTTTTTCTAATTACGTAAATTGCATTTGCATCTGTAATTTACCTACCTAAATAGAAAAAAATACAATATATAATGCTTCAAATAACGAGATTTGTTACTTATCGAATACCCAATTCAAATATGCCATTCTTTATTCAGCAAAGAAATAGGATTAGATGATTCATTCCATTTCTCATCAATCCATTGAGATTAGGACGATGAAAAATGAAATGACGTCTTAAAGTAACCGTTGAATTTATATGATAGGTATAATTGTACAGTAATAATATTAACTGAATTCGATGGAATTGTTTGCCAGTTGGCAATAATACTGCGTGTATAACTTATTGCGTGAATTTGATTAAGTAAATCCTTTCTGTAGATTAATTTGGTAGTTAATCAATTCAGGTGTTCTCCGAGCACAATCCCTTTTTTAAATGTACCCTGATTTCATCAAAACTCCAGCTGGTCGCTCGGTTATATACAAACTCACATTTTATCGTATGATCTCATTTAGGTCAGTGAACTCAAATTATCCAAAGTTAAATCTTACAATTCTCTAATCTTACTAATTTTTACAAATTTAGTAAGGAAACAACTTAAAATTGTGTATTGAAAAAAATAAATATTCACAAAGTTAGTATCTCTTCGAGTGACGTCATTAATGCTATTTTTTTTTTGACATTTTAACACACAACGCCGTCTAGTCCCAAACTAAGCAGAGCTTGTACTATGGGTACTAGACAACTGATATTATTACATATATACGCTTTTTTTTTGTAAATACATACATATTATACATAGAAAACACCCAAACTCCGAAGCAAATATTTGCAGATCATACAAACATTTGGTCCGACCCAGGATTCGAACCCGAGACCTCATGGACAGCAGTCGCGTACGCTACCACTGCGCCACCGAGGCAGTATTTTAAGTACTATGTCTGCGATGACCTTAAGTCTACGTTAAAATTACATCTACATCTCAGATTTCCGATGATTTTAGGTATACGATAATCGACCTTCCAAACACCAAATCAATACAATGATCAGCAGATACATGCGAAAGGTGGTACACGCGACCTTTTGTTGATTCTTGCACGGGGAGAGTGACCCACACCTGCCTCTACCTTTGATGCTACACCACCTTCATCTGTCTTTACAGAGGGGACACGATTGATACTACAAAAGCCAAAAAGACAGCAGCTCCGATATACATGTACAGGTAGCAGTATATACTTCGCGCACCGTACACTTAGAAGCATGGCGCCGAAAACAGGGACCGACGTAATGTCACAGGTGCAAACAGTTTCGGCACTCGTCCCACAATTGCCACAGGCCGTGCTCTTCTGTGTGCTGCAGCGGAGCATATATAGCTTGCGGCTGCCCATGCTGAAGTGCCCACTATTGTAAGAACACAAGCAGCTACACGCACACAGAGAAACCCACAATTGTCACACAAAGATGTGCATGGGGATACCGTGGTTACCGGCACGCCTGACGGGTGAAACGGTGACTGTCCAACTGAATCTAGCTTCTATACATGATGAACCTGGAATCCAGACTTACCAGCGTTATCGTTCCTTACAGAAAGTACTGGTAGCGATACCGGAGAATAGGAGCAAGAATGAAGCCAGCGTCTGAGATCGGCTGCCAAGGTACTTTTTAGTGGAAACACCACACACTCCTGGCTCCCGAGTTCCCAAAGAACTCGAAATCCGAAGAGGTTCTCGTCAACAAAAAAAAGGTCTATGATACGGTAATCGCAGATGTACGAAAACTAAAATCTAGTAGTATAGCTACGACATTCGACTGCTAGCCTCCACAACTGTAGTGAAAATATACATTTTAAGTCAGAGTTTAATAGATTTTTAGGACTCTGTGACGTAACAGAGAACAGAAATGAAGAAAGATTCAATCTTGCATTCGTTGATACCACGAGCGATGCGGAAGTATCCGTTCTCTCCCCATTCTGTACCCCAGCTGTTGGCAACGATCTGTGGAGAAGATTAGCAGTAAAGCATGATAATTAAGAATCGGCTAGGTATGAAGCTATCTCGCATTAGGAGTGTTTACGGAAAACGTCCTTTAATCCTGGCTGAAAATTATATATCGATTCCAGATAAAAATTGAGACAAATAATGTTTCTAGAGAAATCGTTTTTGGAAGAAAAATTAAAAGAAAAACCATTAGTTTTAAATTTATGATTCTAAGCGTATGTACTGACGAATGATCAAACATTGATTTAAATTGGAATACATTTTTGTGCTTATCACACAATATTTTTTATCCAGGTTAAGAATCAAATCCGATCGTTTAAGATGTCGTTATATTAATTTTGTGATTTGTAAACTTACCCAATATTTCTGATCGTTCTCTTCACCCCATCCGATCAGCCTAACGCTATGGTGTCCCTTCATTTTCTGATCACCATACTTGGAGTGCCGGTAAATACCACTCTTGTAGTGGAAGAAGTCTTGGTATACTTCCATATACGCTAAGGGATAAAACCATTCCAATAATAATGGTAACTTTATATCGAGTGGTCACGGGTCAAAAATATGGAGTATCACTGTTTTTCATTACGTGAGCTTCTAAGACTAGGATAGTAAACTATAAAGGACAATAGTTCTCCATAGAGTAGGAAAACAAGAACCACTTCCAGTACTAACCCGTCTTGTCACTGTAGTGAATTGTTGCAGTAAACATAAGCTGCTGATGACGTTAATGGATACACTAAACATGCTTATCTCATTTTATTTCAAATCTGACTTCAAAGTTATTAATTTTAGAAATTATTGTGGTCCAAAACAATCCAACCAACCAAAATATTAGTGTTGTGAAAATTACAATGTTAATTTGTGCACTAACCTTGAATTGGTCCCGAATGAAAAATATCGTACATGACATCTTTTTCCTGAGCTAGACGGACGGGAGGTCCTACTTTATACCTCTCCCTTCGTTCCGGCACCACGGGCTTGCAACCATCTTTAATCAAATCACTTTCAAGTCGGAACGGACATGAGCTTTGGTTTGCCTGATACGGGTAGCAGTTTTCATCTACCAACCTGTGGAAAAACTTGATTATAAAAAGAAAATTCTGTATAAATACGTGAATTTTCACTATCATTGTTCTTGTTCAGAAGACAACATATAAAACTCCAGTATCGATATCCATTATTATAAGGGCAGTGTATGTTATGCTGGTCATTTAAATAAAACGAAAGAAGCCCAAAATAATTATTAAACAAAAAAACTAAATTTATACGTAACTCGACCATCTGCGGCGCAGACTTCTAAAAATAGGATGACTAACAGTTGAACTCTTACATTTAGGTACAATAGACGGAAGGAAAGAAAAGAAAAATAAAATACCCGTAGGTTTGAGTGTATCGCCAAGCTATGTCAATGTGACCCCCTTTGCACCCCTTTTGTCTTTGGGTATTGCAGGATAGCAGAGTCTGCGGACTCAGACGTACTTTTTCCACACCATTAGATTGGATCCCGTATCTGTTGACAGAAATAAAGCCCTGAATCTTGTAACACAGCATTAAGATGTAAGATAACCTCTGGTCTTCTTAGCTCCCGATTAGGTTTCAATCGAATTCTTGTGAACGGGCTGTATAAAGTATATAGCCCGTTCACAAGAATTATTGCTACTTAATACTTCATAAAATGTATTTGTAGTATGATTCAAGTCTTATGTATAGCCTCCTAATTATGATTTCTTCCTGCCAATGGCAATAATATAGCTTTGTACTAAGGTAGAGACCATGTCCAGCAATAATATGTTAAAGGCTATTGATATGATACTAAAGTATGTGACTTGTTTTAGGGTAAGCTCTGCACTCACCTATCCGAAACAACAGTAGCCAAAGACACTGCCCAGTCAGATCCACACCAACCCTGATCCATAACTGGCGAAATGAGGTGTGGCCATCTTAATCTGGCGTCAAATTGAGAAAGAAACGGTTTATCTCTGTTGTAGCGTTCAGCACCCATACGCAATAATTCTGGGCGCAGTTTAAATGTACCTGGAATGGGTAAGAAATCAATAATAAATTAAATATTGAAGAAAGAAATGAAAGGAAACAAAAATATTATTTTATACTAGTGGTAAAAATTCGAGCACTGTGCATTATTTTATTTTTTACTTTTCCTCCATAACTTTAGCTGTATAAAATTTCGCAGTCGCTTGCCGATCGCATGATTTTCGTAAAAAAGGGTTCAAAGTTTTGGTTTCACGTATTTTATATAAAATATTTACTCTCTTAGTAGACTCTTACTACACCTGCAATTTCAATCGCGAATATTGTTTGTAATAAATACTTACCAAGCTTATAAATGAGTCCATCTTTTAGCTTCTTCTCGGAGAACTGTCTGTAGTTAGAAGCTTGCCATCCCCAATTCCCATCGTTGTTTACTTGTTTGATGATTTCATTTTGAATCAAACACCTGTGGTTTCTGCACTCCTGGTCTTTGTCATTGAAACTATGGAACAGGGTGACGTATCAGCCCATTTAATGGAAAATGCTTTGTTGTTAAAATGAGGAAGTTCACTTTCACATTCTTTTTTAGTGTAATTCACCCCATGGTATCCATTGAACTCTCTCCTCTTCCCTGAGCTTTTTTTACGGCTGGGCGGTGTGCCAGAATCCCTAGCTACCCTAGCCTTATTTAAAGTTATAATAGATCTGCAGAAGCAGATTGCCCAATTTAACAAATACTGGTATTTGTATAAGTGGGCCGCATATATAACACTTTATTATTCCCTTATGAAGAGAATAATAAGTGGTTGAGCTAGACTGACTGATGAAGCCGAAACTGATTTATCATTAGATTCCGAAGTAAAATGAATGACTAACGACAGACTCGTGTATAAATCATAAAAACGAGATAACAATGTTGTTATCTCTCTCACGAGTAATCATTTGTGTATAATTGAGTAGATCATTTGTGAAAATGAGTTTTATTTTAGACCAGATTGAAGAATATTTAGACCAGATTGTCAGATAGAGAAACAGTTGATAAATGATGTCAACATATTTTTTTTTATTTTAGAGCTTTCCAAAGTGATTCTACTACGCCTGATGGAAAGCATGAATAGAATTCAAAATTGTCACTAGAAGATTTTACAGAAAGGCACCGTTTAGTGCGAGAGCGAGGTATACACTCTCGAACCACATTAAATTTGATTTTTAAGGACAGCATGTGCAGTCCTGTAAAGGAGTCATGTAAGTAGGACCAGTTGGAAGAGCTAGAATGTGAAAGTGACGGTTTTACGGAAGCGAATGTGTAAGTGTATATGTGTAAATATAATGTACTCGTGCAGCTTGAGATCCCGGGAAGAAAATATCCATGAAAAGCATATCGAGCTCATATTGTTATTTTACTATAAATAAAATTATGTATATTAATTAAGAAATAATGAAAGGCAATAAGAAATTTTGTTTGTAGCATTCTACGATAGACGAATCATAATCGTCCCCTTCAACTTCATTTATGGGTCATCTGCTAACATACCTTGGGTCATCTAGACCCAAGGTATGTCGGAGATCCAGAGTATTCCTTTCTATTAGTACCTGAGACGGCGTGTGGTTTTTGGTCGGTTTGAGTTTGAAATAATCACCAATAGCAGTTCCTAGAGAATTTCCGTCAAAAAAGAGGACATCTACCAGTTATGAGTGGAATGTTGACTTTGAAAGTTCCAAGGCCGCCATTTTTTTTAGAAATGAGCCCGTGCTGCGAATCACATCATAGATTAGCAGAGCGTGTGTATCAGTCTGCAGAAAGGTAATAAATTTAATGTAAATACATTGGTGCTTGGAACAATAATATTTAAACACACTCACGCCAACCGTGTCGGGCTGTCTAACCCATACTTAATTATATTCCGTTTTTATAACCAGGTGTTATGTGAAGTGAGTCACTTTCGGCCAAATTGGCACAAGGCCGAGTGACTAAATGAGAATAAAAATAAATTTTGAGGTGTAATAGTTAATTATAATAGTCAGAAGACTTAGAATCTGAAGATAGTAGTCGGGAAGCCGAATTCGGACGTGAGGAGAGGGGAAAAAGGTATAGACATAGATGGACGAAGTGTGATACTTGTCTTGTAGTGGATGCCTTAATCGGTAATCGATTTTTTAAAGTTATCTAAATATTCTAAAAGTACATACCTAAAGTACACGAATGATTGCTTTTGAGATATGCACGCTGGCGCTCATTAAGTTTGAAATAATACAATCTTACAGCATTATTTTTGTTCTTGGAGCATTCTTTATCGTAATATTTTATTTTCTCTATTGTACTGACGAAATAAACTTCAAAAACTAGGTTTTGTATAAATTCAACTAGAATCATCGCTGACGTGGAATTCTAATTTTGAATTGGAATCATTCAATTATTGACTAACTTTTGCCCGCGGCTTTGCTCGCATTAAATTTGATTTTGAGTAAATTAATTAATGTCAAACACAGTAAATTACTGAACCGTTTAAATTTAAACGGAAGATCGTTTGGAATCAAAGGATTTCGTTGTATGCATATAGTTTCTCCTTGCGCAGATCCAGTCAAAATCGTGGCTTCCACTATGATTCTATGTAAAGCTTTGGCTATTAGCTTAGTGCCCGTTGTTGTTAAATTTGAAACCCTCTAAAATAGTTTAGAGTTATTTTTTACTATAAGTTTTAACAACATCACGGGGGTGTCCACACGAAGAATAATCTCTCTCTCTCTCTCTCGTATCGTCGCCTATGTAGACCACCGTGACTATAGAAGTGTATACCATTTCTTCCCCGTCGAAAAACTTTAATGGCATATCATTAATAGCTGCTACTTGATCGTTTTTAGAAGTAAATATGGCACGTTCTCGCAAGAATTTCACAGGCTTTTCATGAGGGATTGAGGAATATCTGGATACATTTTTGAATTTACATCCTCTAGCTCTGTGCATACGTTACTTGGTTATATTTCCATCAGCGTTCCAATAATCACCGATCCCGATTTCAACTGAGAAATCTGTAAAACCAGTAGTGTTTGTGTCTTTTGATAAAACCCTAATATTTTTTAAAGATTGAGTATATTAACTTGTGGCCACAAAATAGAGCTCTTTAAGCGTGATCCACTTCGTACGATCTGGTTCTTTTTGGAACTACTGGTAGTGAATACCTGATTCACCATACAATGAAATTGTCACCCCTTCGTTTAACTTTCTTTTTTTCGCGACACTTGTGCGAATTTACTTTGCTAGCAAAGAGAGACTGTTTGTTGTTTGTTGTTGATATTTGAAAAACCCTGATACAGATAAATTTTTATTTAGTTAAAGAATAAATCTCGTGAAATTTGGAATCGAAAAGCCTATGCAATCTTGATGCTTCATACAGACTTTGAACCTCCATTTCACATTTTAGGGGGTGAATTTAGAAAAATAATTTTTAGCGCACGCATATCATAATAGCTATATGAGTACCAAATTGCAGCGTAATCTGTTCAGTAGTTTGAGTTGTACGTTAATAGATCAGTCAGTAACGGTTGCCTTTTATATTTATAGATAGAAGATAGATAAAAAATTACTATAACGATAACTAAACTTTTAAAAATAAATATAACCAAATGATCTATAATCATTTCAAAGATTAATATTGAAATGCGAAATTAACTAAAAATCTGCATTTAATTTACCTAACTCAGTTTACCTTGAGGCATTTTTTGCCCATAATCACCATATTAATCAAATGGGTTGATGATGAAAATCAAACCAAGTAGCATGCCATTAGAGAGGCCTAGAATCAGCTATGGACTTCGGTAGGCTGATGACTCATGACTTACAAAACTAATGACTTAGCAACTCATAAATATACATATCGACTTTGGGATGGTGGACTAAATACCAATATCGTACGCTACCATTGATTTACTATGCCCAATATGTTTTAAATGGGTTTGCATCATACTATAAAACTCAAATAGCTAACGGTCGACTATTAAATTGTTACGATTTCGATTCAACGATTCAAGGTCTATTGGAGTGGAATAAAGAAGGTATGAACGAGGCTAGATCAATTTAATTTGAATCACTGTAAGTTCAGATTGTGAATTTTCGTAGCTGGACACAGTAGGCTCATTCTAATAATAAACCTGAACAGTTTCACTTCAACATAAAAACGAAACGCCTTGTTGGTCTAGATTCTAGAGGTTAATGTACGCGACTGCCGATCAAGAGGTAACGAATTCGATTAGATACGAGGCAGCAGGTGTTGTAGATATCTTATAACAAGACATTTACAGTAGCAGACCGGGTTATAAAGGTATCACGCCCATCCTTGAGAGAGCACATTATGCCGTTGGTCCCCGCTATCATCAACACTTAAAATATGCTGACAACTGCTATAAAATTGGAATTCAGTTCATTCTCAGGGTTGGACTGGAAAGTGTAGTGGTCTGATGCCAGTCGCTCCGTCCAAAAACTGTTATTCAGGTAATATCAGTTGCACTAGTATCCGACCTCAGGTATGAAACAATAGGAGCTAGGAAGATGATAATATCGTAAGCAAAATATATCAGTAACTGTCCCTCTTTGCCTGATACCGCTAAAACCTGAATACCGCTTTGCCTACTTAGCTCCTTTGTCCTTTTGGAAATAATATACATCTCAGGTCATAAAAGAAACCATATGTTAAAAGGGAAACTTCTATCAATATTACACATTGCGCCAATCGTGAGTGCGGATGATGATCATAAAAATATTTTTTGATGTGGCAATTCACATGGTATGTTCTATTAATTAAAGCGTCAGCCATACATTAGGCAACTCGACATCTTTTTATTATGCTGCTTTAATGAACCCTCATAATATTGATCAGTTTAATGTTCAAAATAACAGAAACAGCTCTATTTTACTAAAAAGGACAAAATAAATACTAAAAATATCTTATAGTTAGTACTTATATTGTATAGTGACCCGTTATAGTGACGGATTAAAAGTGCTTTGTACGATTATAGCCTAGCAGATGTTGCGAAAAAACATAGAATGAAATATTTGTCAGCCAGTTATTGTTTTAATGTAGCTAGATACACGTAAACCTTTATTATTCTTTCTTCTAAGCTAGTTGTAATGTCGTTGACCATTGCACACACTCATTACGTCTAATTACGCGTCTATTATATCGTACTAAATATACGAGACTGATAATAACCTCCCGATTTTGAGTTAATTTCGAATTGGTGAGGGGACTGATTAGTCGTAAGAATTAACAAAGGGGGCAAAACTCTGTAGGACGACAACACTGCAAAGAGAGTGAAAACTCGAAACAAAGACAACGCCAAATCTTCTTTTTAAGGACAAACGTATTTCCAGTGGTAGGCTATAAAAAGCTTTAGAAGTGATGATGCTAGAATAACTAATAGAGTATATAAATTATGTTTTTCGACTTAATTTAACTATACTTATAGCCCGGGTGTTAAATAATTCAACAGACATCAATAACATATCTCAGATGAACCAATTGTAAGTAGTTTTTGATTGTTCACAGACCAGTAATCTATTATTGATATGACGTCAATTGGTATTGGTTTTTAAATTCTCTTAAATTGTTGGTTCAACATAAAGGCGAGGTGATTATCCCTGGACCACTGCCTGATGGTTGATGTTGGGATATAGTTTCGGTTTGAAGACTTTTCAATAAGACAAAGTCACTTACACGACAACAAAATATTTTATATAACTATTAACTCGATGCAGGTGGGTACTTCAAAAAAAAAAAAATATATTCAGAAACGGCTAAAAAGTTATCTAGCCTAAGTTAAGGACGGCAAGTGTTTCAAATTTTTTATTTTAAAAAATGAGAATTTGTAGTTTTTTTAAAATATATTTAGCGATATTGCCTCTCTCACATCTGCTGTAAATGTGATAGCAGTGCTCCCTTGAAAGGTGAAAAGTTTTTGCTATTGTTAGTTCTCATTGATAGTAAAACTAAATGACTGGATTTAGGAGATGAGTATTTTTGTGTATTTCTTTTTGTCGTGAAAGTGATATGTGAATTTATGTGTTTGTTAATATTTTTTATATAAGTATACATGTGTTATATGCATAAAGCTGCTGGATGTTCATTAGTTTAGCTGCCTCAAATTAGATCTGTGTTTCACCGAGTGAGTGAGGATACCGGAGGCCTATAATCCAACTCTTCCCCTCATCCCCCTCCCCATCCCTCAAGGCCGGCAACGCACTTGTGATGCCTCTGATGTTGCGGGTGTCCATGGGCGGTGATAATCGCTTACCATCTGACGATACGTCTGCTCGTTTGCTCCCTATAATATATTTTTGGGTGAACAAAAATCATGGAAATCGCGTCACCGCCACTGAACGTTTTCCAAGAGCTAATTTACTTCTTTTTAACATGCATTTTATTTAAAGAGCAATAAGGTTTATTTCAGGTGAGCTTAAACAACGGCAGTAATTATGATTGCTTTGTGATATTTTTTTCATTTACATTCTCAGAAATTAATTTATCTAAATTTTTCTCCATTATCTTTGATATCATAGCATAAGTAAGATTACTAATACTTTTAGTTGTTTCTTGACCTTTTTCTTGACCAACTGGCTACTGAACTATAATCCTAATTCAGAATCTAAACACAACAAAAAATGTTTTCGGTTTTTATAAGGGAAGGTAAAGGGTACTTTACGGTAAAAAAAATAGGACTACTTTCCTTACCCTAAATTACCCACTCCCTTCGCTGTTCACGAGGTCGGGGTTCTCACGAGGTAGGGGTCATAATATGTGATTACTAAGGACGGTACAAGGCAGCCAACAGAATGTATGCAAATTAAGAATTTAATGTACGTGTAATGTAAGTTTATATTGTTAAGAAGAAAGATCATTCTAGAACAAGACTCAACATGGCAGAATATCGCGAATGTTCTCGTTGATTTCTTGAAGCACAGAATAATGAAATTTAAATCAAATCGATATACATAATCGTCGAATGTAGATTGTGTATTACGTGGTTGATATGACGAACTACCTTAAATACTTTCAGAGGTGAACTTTATAATCATCCATTTAAGTTTTTACTGATACGTAAAACTGATTTGAACAACTCATCAGGTCGCCGGGAATGTCGACGGTAAAAGACCGAGAGGCCGTAATCCAATTATTCTGACCAGATCCCAACAACCTTGGACATCAATCTACACGTTGCTCTTCATTCAGTCATGGAAAGTCACAAGTGGCGAGCCAGTCTCCGGTGGGGAATCATACGACACCTGAGGAATCATGACCCTCTATAATGAGGATAACGACGCGAGGAGGAGGAACACGTTAAAAGCATCAACTCCTAGTATTATTAGTATTTAGGCTATGCGTTGATGAATCAGCAAGTCTGGGGAGGTATTTTTATGCATAATCTTAAACTAATGCCCTCGATAGTAAATTCTGAGTATGTAAAAAGCTGGTATCATAGAAAGTAAGATGTAAATATAAATAAATTAATAGTCTATTTTTATAAGATACATATAGTAGTTTGTTGATATATTATGAAAACAGTAGTTAGTTATTTTAGTAATGCATCTATACAAATAAAAAAAAATTGAAGTATCTGTTTGTAATATCAAATAAAGTTTTTCACTTAATGCGTATGAAAGTACACACTGTATTTACATCAAAACATTTATTTTTAAATTTTTTGCCTGTCTGTTTGTTCTGGATAATTCCTGTAGCGGCTGTACTAATTTTGACGACACATTCATGACAATACCTGATGGTAGACGTAATTCAGGCTACTTTGCTTAGCCTTTGCCCCGCGGCGTTACCCGCGGTGTTTGTTATACCGTGGGCAACACTGCCGGGCTCAGCTAGTATTATTTAAAACTTACCAAGATTTACATGCTGTTAATTCAACTGGTACTGGGGTGGATTCAGTGGTAGTTGGGATAGGAGTAGGAGGTTCAGTTATTGGAACTGGAGTAGTAGTTCTTTTTGATTCACAAACAGTGTAATAATCATGGCAGCAGTCCCCGCGTCCATTTGGCCGGTGGCAAAAATTATCGCAGTAACATTTAGTATCTGTAAGAATAAACAAGAATAATAACAAAAAAGAACCGACTTCAAGAACTGGGCCAAATTGAAATAGGACCAGACAGGAAGCATCAGCATTTAATTAAAAAAATAATGATCAAAATCGGTTCACTGAGTTGAAAATTCTTAGGTAAAAATAATAAAAATATTTCAGTCGAGTTGAAAACCTCCACCTCCTTTGAAGTCGGTGAAGTTTAATAAAATACATGTGTGTTGAGTCTGATATGTGTTGTTTAAGTGATGAGTTGAGTGATGAGTTCATTCCATGGGTGTCGCAACAGTCGAATTAGAAAACGAACTTTACATGATAATAGCATCGCAAAGGAAAATTTTTAACAAACCCTATTTTTATGTTTGGGTTCCCCCACGGACTGTCACCCCACCGGGGCTTGCGGCGGGGCGGTATCGGACCGACTAAAACCACACGGTATGCCACTCTGCGCCTGAGACGAGAGGGATCCGGGAACTGCTGTTATTAACACATCCGGACTACTCCCAGTAAACAAACCCTATTCAAAAAAGTCTCATCGTTTCCGTGTAGTGGGTCTAAGGAGAGATTTATGTCTACCAGTGGACTATTAATGGCCGTTGATAACGATAGTGCTTATAACAATGAATATAATAATATATATTACGAACATCTGACACTGTTATTACATAAGTACATATACACTTTTATGTAATAACATACATACAACATACATTGAAAACACCCAAACTTCAAAAAAAATATTTGCAGTTTCTACAAATATTTGGTCCGATTCGGGATTCGAACCTGAGACCGCAACGCAGTTGTATACGCTACCACTGCGCCACCGAGATAGTCAACGGTAGTCATTGTTATAAATAGCCCTATATCCGTATATAGGGCTATTTATGTATACATAGGGATACTAATGTATACATAGGCCTTTTATGCAGTGGCCTAGAAACAATAGGTGACGGAAGTCCTTTTTCAGTCCTGGGTTATTTATATTATTACACAAACCATAAAATTTAAAAAACTACACCTCGACTACGTAAAAAGTGGTCTAGAAATAATGGTACAAGGAAATAATTCAATTTGAAATACAGATATGCATAGGTACACAAATGCTCAAGATAGAGCCGTGAACAACGTCATGAATTGAAATCGGTTAAGTAGTTAAGGTGCTACGGTTGAACATTCAAATATACACATATAGTTAAAATGTCAGGAAGTCTTCGTCAGTCCAAAGTTTTTGTCAGTTACGGTTTCGGTGTAGTCGGAAAAAAAATTTCACCTTTTTTTGATGAATTTGGTACGGGATTTTGAGCCAAAAATATTGCAATAGGAACCTTTTAACTGATTGTAAAGTAATAAGACTCTTTTTCACATTATTGAATATTTTATTCAAGAGAAAAAATTAAGAAGATTAGTTCAATATTCAAGAAGAACCAGAAAGAGAGAAGGACAGATTAACGATTAAAAATGGCTATATCTCACCTCCTTGTGGAATATGGATGTTATGAACACAACTTCCTTCGTCTTGCCTCTCATTGCAGCAGATATTGTGTTTACCACAGTATGATCTTAGAAAGATCTCGTCCTCCTGCGCCAGGATCAAAATTGACATTTGACTAATCATTATCAGAGTCGACAGTCTGAAACAAAATAAAAAGTGTTAAATTCATTTACTTCGTATTCTGTGACTTTTATCTTAAGACTTTTCCCGTTTCTCCACCAGGAAGATATGAATACCTTAATGTTCTGCGCGTCATATGGGATCGCAACAGGTATGAAAATTTTAGACCATTTTTTTTTCAATTTTTTTTGAACTGCAACTATACTCGTATGTCAGTTAGCTTTAGACCAATACTCTCTGAGCTAATTATATATTTTAAAAACTAAAATGTGTGGTGTCAAGTCAACTTAGTCCTTGAGTCTTTAGGTAGGTCAGGGCCAAGTAATGCCGTGTATAACTGTCCGTAGAACTTCATGATTTCACTCAAAAGCTCTATTTTTGACGCTAACAACTTGCCATCCTCGGTCTTCAATTTTGTCAACTGGTTTTGCCCAACAGACAGAACTCTTGGTAATAGTTTTGAGCTTTTGTTTCGCTCTATAGCCTCTTTAACATATGTGGTGTTAAATTGGCGTAGATCCTTTTTCTGACATTTTGAGATTCGTCTATTGAGCAGACGGAAATTGGGCCCTTCTTCTGGAGACTTCAGAGCCATATTGCGCCTTTCTTTCATTAACTTAAGAGTGTCATCAGAAAATCTCTTAGTTCTAATGATCTGGCGAGCCTTAGATAGTTGAGTAAACGCAAACGTATGGACAGTTTCCACTAAGCGGTCACTGAGTTTTTTTGATATCGACGAAGTTCACAGTTCAGAAGGCATGCAAAGCGGTTGTAAAGTTTGAGCTGTAAGCTCTCGGAGTTTTAGACTACCATCGGGACTTATCCAGGTCCATTTCATGTGCTCTCTCTATCGGAAGAAGGAGTTCATCATGTAGAGTCCCTCTTTGTCCATGAAGCCGGGCAATAGCTGTCTTCGGTGGTTCCATCGACCAAAAGACCAAATTCGCACCGCTTCGTCTACCCAATCTTGTGTTAAAATCCCCTACAACAATGGTGTAGTGATTATTAGACACATCCATGGCTCTACTAATATCTTCGTATATAGTCTCCACCTCATCATGTCTAGTTTTGTTTTGTTTTTTTTTAAAGACAACTCCCGTTTAGGAATGTACATCCTGTGTCACGGGGGACTTTAAAAATATGAAACGGACATAAAGTACACCCAGACTTAGAACAACAAATTATGGATCACACAAAGTATTGTCCCATGTAGGATTTGAACCCACAACACTTGGCGCAGTAGGAAGCGGTGTGGCGACCACTTAAACCACTAGACCCACCGTGCAGTAGCAACCGTAGTAGTCGAAGCGTACACCTGTATCACCTTCAGCGAATACCTTTTGGTTACTCTGAGTATGAGGTACGCAACCCTTGGTGACGCACTTTCAATTTTGATTACATTATTTACAAGGGGCTTGTGTTCTCGCTTAATTCTTTCACCAATTCGATCACTTTTTTCGTCGGTCCGCAATTTGCGTGTCATAAGTTGCCATCGTAACCAGATATTCTTCGCACTCCTGCCCCGCTATTTCTTTGGACGCTACCGTAGCCAGGAACAGCATGGGTGCCGAGGATTAGGGGTCATTTCTTGGTTATGTTTCATGTCCATCACTGGGTATTTGCCGTAATCGCCACGCTTGGCATCCGGGTTGGTGATCGCAGTGAGATGGTGTTGTACACTGTAGGATGCTGCTGCCCATCCTTTCATATGTTATCTTTTAGTTAACTTTTGCGACACCCAGGGGAAGGAATGGGGTGGAACTATTCTGAGCCGGAAACACACGGCTTATGTATAGGATATATTGGATTACAAAATTATATTTGCAGTGACTGAATCACTGTACATGTATACGTATATTATAGTAATGCAATAACAGGTGTAGATAGATAATGTAATTAATTATAATATGTATTAATTGTGAGATACATTCTGTTACCATACGATGGCCACATCAACCTCTATATTAGACTTGGTATTACATGGATCTCACCCCTTTTTAAGGTAGAAGAACAGAGTGGCGAGACTTGGTTTTTTTACAAGTTATGTTTTTTTTTGTATTGGATATGGCAAACTGTGCCGATGTCGACAATCCTGCCAAAAGTTATGGTTTTGATGGCATTTATTATTGCTGTCACGAAAGTCCTAAAGTCAAAGAATATAAATGTCATATTTCATTCTTAGAACTACATTATGTTCAACAAAACGTTCAGAATATAAATTACGTTGTAAGAAAACAAAAGGATATTGTTTGGAATCACATAAAAATATCTTATTTTATTAATGGCATTCCTTGAAGATAATCTGTGACCTGGACCACTATAATACTTGGTTTTAGTATGCTTTGAGAACAATGTTGTCGTTTTTAATATAACACTACACTAAAAAAAAAGTATTTTAAACGCACAGTTGAAGTTTTTAGTTGATATTTTTTGTATTGCGTGGTCTTATGTATAAGCTTTTTGAGCGAGGACACTTTGTTTTGTAGTATCAAATAGATTTCATTGTCCTGTCAAAGCTTCAGATTTATTTCTTCTAACCTTACAAAGCTATCATAGCATTATCGTTTGTCTACATTTTCGAAAACGTTTTCGTAATATCCTTTTTGTACGAAAAAAATCATAATTGTGACTGCTTCGGTGGCGCAGTGGGAGCGAATGCAACTGTTGAGCTTGAAGTCTCAGGTCCGATTCCCGGTTCGGACCAAACGTTTGTATGATCTGCAAATATTTGTTTCGAAGTTTGGGTGTTTTCTATCCATAATATCCATAATATTTATCTTTAATTCACAGTACAAGTTATGCTTAATCTGAGGCTAGGCGGAGCTGTGTTGCATATGTCCGAAACATACTTATATGAGCCTGCCAAAGTGAGTCTACTCTGTCTGATGGAAAGCATACAAAAAAGCCAAGAGTGGTGGTCACCATACTCATTGCGAATACAGGCAATGAAACAATGCAGCATGGTAACATACACTTTTTTTTTTACGTGTGGAAACCCCCTCGGGCCTTCACCCCACCGGGGTTTGCGGCGGGGCGGTGTGTCGGAATCGAACCGACTAAAACCACTCTGCCCCTGAGAGGGGAGAGATCCGGGAACCGCTTTCTTACGCCATCCGGAGAGATGGTAACATACACTATGGTAGCCACAATAGCACAAATGCTGTCTTTAACCGACTTCAAAAAAGGAGGAGGTTCTCAATTCTACTGTATTTTTGTTATTTTTCCTCATCATCATCAACGACCCATAATGTTCCACTGCCGGGCTTGTTATTTTGTTACATTAGAACTCTCGACTGGGTGAACCGATTGTAATGATTCCTTTTCTTCTGGTCTATTCTTTTTATATTTATTTTGGAAGCTGGTGCTTCCCGTGTGATACCATTCCAATTTGATTTTGTTTTTGAAATCGTTTTTTTGTTAAAATTTTGAATTATTTTAGGCATGTCTCCTGTGAGAAGATAGCACCGCACCGTCGGTTGACTTACGAAACTCACGAGATAAAATGGAATATTGACCCTCTCTCTGTATTCTTAATCCATTGCCACATGTGCATAAAACTATTTACCTTATAATGAAGGAAGGCACTTCCCTATTTCGATATGATGTAATGAATGACGTAACTGTTACCATGTTTGTGTCGAATTTTCCACTACAGCGTTAATTATGAATACTCAAGCATTTGGTAAGCAGTTCTAATCGGTCGTAATTTTTAATTTCAATGTCATGTTTACTAAGGAAGTCTTCTTTTAACATACTATTTTTACAGTTTGTTAACTTTACACGCCTTGGTCACTCAGTCGTTTATAATGTTTTAATAACTGTACTTGACCATCTTTTATACAAAAAGCGTTATATATATATATATGTCGTTTTCCTTCTTTCCTATTTTTATTTATAATAAACACAATTATTGACTACTAATGGATAAGATGTCATCCAAGATTGACTACACGGTTGGCCTAGTGGTTTCAGTGGTCGCCACACTGTTTTCTACTGCGCCAAGTGTTGTGGGTTCAAATCCTACATGGGACAACACTTTGTGTGATCCATAAATTGTCGTTCTAAGTCTGGGTGTACTTTGTGTCCGTTTCATGTATGTTTGTAAGATCCCCGTGACACAGGAACGTATATTCCTAATGCGGGAGTTGTCTTTTAAAAAAAAAAAAAAAAAAAGAAAAAAAAGAAAAAGATTATTGAAAGAGTATGCTATGACTATGTAATATTTGTAAGCCGAACAGTCAACAAATGATTGTTTCATCTACTTAATTTAACATCTTGCATGCTCTGTATACGTATATTGATGTTTCGGACAAATAAACGAACTTCTAAAATATCATATTGTATTCCAAACTCCACTTTCATCGTAAGTAGCAGATTAGTAGTATATTTGTTTTCTCAGAAAGTTATTTCAAGAAGAATAACACATTCCTTTAACAAACAACTCTATCGGTTTAAGGTGGGGCTTGTCCGCCAAGAAATGAATTGGCATATTTATTTACGAAATTTTTAACAACATTGGTCAGTCAAGTCTTTTTGTCCGACTGCGAAAGAAGAGGGTTGTTTTTCGAATGTATATTGTAGTTTAAGCTGCAAATTTTTGACACTTGCAAGGGAATCAGAACCTACAGAGTACTTCCCGTGAACTTAGAATCTTCAAAATTTACATACTGATAAAAGAAAAATTGCGAAAATTATATTTATATAATATACCTACAGGTTTGTACGGAATCAACGGTGCGTGAGTCCGACTTGTACTTGGCCAGTTTTTAATTTCATAAACACTGTCAAAATTAAGTTTAATTAGTGGTCGCCCAGTGGTCGCAATTCAACCAATTCAACTATATTTTGATTATTTTAATTCCTCCTTCATATAAAATTTCAAATTCCGTTCTCCTCCGTTCATACGATTTTCAAATAAAGGTATACTAATTTTTCAAATAAAAACGCGAAATTTTTGTGAACATAAATTTAAATAAAATCTGGCTCTTGGAAACGGCTCCGACGATTTTCGTGAAATTTATCATAGTTGTAGGGGTTTCGGGCGCGATAAATCGATCTAGTTACGATACATTTACAAAAAAAGTATCAAAACAACGATACATCATCCAGGTACTTACTATATAGACGAAGACGAATAAAGATATACTAACAGTTAACCGCTATAGTTAAATTAAGCTATTTTTAAATGTTTTACAAACCATAGACACACCATCGACACAAATAAATCAGAACTCTGAGGCACTGTTAACTGTATAAGAAGCCACTACTAATAATAATAAAGTTAAGTGTAATGAAATTTAAATTGAACTTTATTACGTTCAACGAAACGTTTAAATTATTAGCTTGTGTTAATGTATTCTCGTGTATGACACAAGAAACAATATGGTTTCTGATTGCAATTAGTGATTCATATTCAAAGAGAAATATTATTATAAGTTCATTCTCAAGGTACTGTACGCGTGGTGTCAGATTAAGACAAAGGAGTGTTCCTTCATCTCTTCCTTCAGTGGGAGTGGGTGTCTCCGGTTAAAACTGCAGGTAAATAACGTACGATGCCTCTACTGTTGGCGTCTATAGGCGGTGGTAATTGCTTACCATCAGGCAATTAGTCTGCTACTTTGCTCCCTACTTGTCTGGTATAAACAGTGCACCAAAACTTGTCAAAAATGCATTTTAACAAGTTTTGGTCCAAAACTAGCAAATACTCTTTTTTGAAGGTTAATTCAGACCTTTTTAATAACCTTTTTCTAAGATAAAACTGGGGATATAGAAAACAAGCACAAGGGAGCAGACTACAGATATAGGAAAATTGGATACAAACATACAAATCTAATCTAGTTTGCATAGTTTGTTTTTTGACTCATTGGTCTAGAAGCTGAACAATGATAATATATATATATATATATATACATTTGAAAAACTTTAATGTTAACTATAGGTAACTTCAGGGTGTAGGTATTTCGTGACGGTGTGCGCGGGCATCGTAAAAATTTACTCTCATCATTTTTCCCTAACGCGCCAAAAGAAGTATAGCTTCAAAAACCCTATAAAAATAATCTATAACTATTATCTAATATTTTTAAACGACGCAATCCTGTATTCCTGATGTGAACCTCGGAAAACGCTATAACGATTCTCATGAAATTTATTATGCAGGGAGTATCGGGGGCGATTAATCGATTTAGTTAAGCTAAGATTAATTTTTAGGAAATTTACCAAAAACAAAATACCGAGCTGAGCCCCGTCATCCAGATACTATTTATATAGCGAATGTTTTCTTACGATCCCACTCAGTTATTTATACATTATGGGTTACAATATAAAACTAAAATAAAATCTTAACTGAAGGCCTTGATCTAAATAATGTACTCATAGACAAAATACCTACCAAATAATACATCGAGTTTTCTTTGATATTTATTCATATAGAACGAGCGGTATCGTAATAAAGAGTAGCATATGCCCTTCCTCAAAAATTCGTGTATTTCCTTCCATGCCGAAGCTCATTGAAGCCTTTGGCGCGGTTTAGCCTTGAAAGCGTAATAGAGGGATAGAGTTATGTTCAAATAATATTACGTATGGTAATTCGGAGGTCACGTTCAGCAGTCGGTCCCGGTTGTTATCTTAGGATAACAGTCGCGAAGCTTAGTTGAAGGCCTTCGGGCGGCTTAAAAACATCCAACGGCAAGATTACGTAGCCACAACGTTGTCTTGACAGTCCCCAACCCGCATATGGCCAGCGTGTGGACGTATGTTTTTAACCCTCTTCTGAGAGGACAGTCGAGCCCAGCAGTGGGGCTTTATGGGTTGTTATATGGGTTGAATATATAATTATATATAGGTTATGTATGAGTTACAATAAAATTGTAACCACAAACCTCTTTATGTTAAAGAATGAAAACCGTCATTTTTAAAAATAAAATATTACGGAATGTTATTCGTTACTAATAATATTTATGAATATCAACCACGATGGTCTGTTTTGTTTTGATATTTTAAAATAGTTCAATAAATGAAAAAAATGTTTTTTTGTTAGGTATTTTATTTATTTAGTTATTTAATAAGCTGCTCACCGCACTTACAGTTTGCCCAACACGCACAGTACAATACAATAATAGCCAGTACAATAATAAATAATGTTATTATAAAACAGGAATTAATGTCTATTACATACTAATATTACCTACCACTAACGGAAAATATACAAAATCCAAAAAATGTGCTCAAATTGGTATGGAATTTATATTCTATACTATCGTCATCTTAGGGTATATACCGCGTATTTTGTTGCTTTTGGATTGATTAATATTCACTATTTCAGTAGTTCTAATTTTGACAATTTCTTTTCTATAATAAAAATACCTTGAATTACTCTTTATAATATGAGCTATCTGGCAGTGAAAGTCCATTTAAAATCGATCTTGGCGTTCCAGAGATTAGCCTGAATAAATCGACGGATATACAAAACTTATTTCTTTTTAATGATGTCAGTATCGTATATACTTTCATCTACATTTGATAAAAACCTGTTAATTCAAAAATACAAACAGACACTTTAATTTTATTTTTTATAGACGTATATTTTTAAATAGTATTTTTAAAAGTAGAACACAGAGTGACAGGTGACGGCCACCTGAAAAATCTATTAAAATGTGATGTCAATGTAACTGATTTTATAGATAACAACACGAATATTGCTCTCGTTGACGTCGGCAATATAAAATATATTGCTTAGAGATTTGTACGATTAAAACATCACCAAAGTATTAAACAATGTCTACAGCTAAAAGACTGTATGAAGTAACTTGTTGTGTTCTGTAAAAGTGTACGAATGCCTCATATTAAAATAATTATTAGACCTTTTTTTCTACTTTAACGTAATTGGTTATTATAAAATACTATTGTGAACACGAAAGATCTCGGTATTACTCTACCAGGTCCTCGAACATAGTAGAGGCGCCGGGATGACGGGTGGCCCTGGCTAAGACGGAGGCCCATAGGCCCCGTCGTGGGCCGCCCCTCGGCGCCTCCATAGTGGTCAACTCGGTCCTCGTACCGGTTCGGGCCTAGATGAAATATCGTTTAATGAAAGAAGACATTCTGTCTGTTTGTCTATTCGCGTTAAACTAAAAAGCTACTGGATACATTTTTAAGCAGTTTTTACCAATAGATAGAGTGATTCTTGAGGAAGATATTCGTATATAATTTTTAAGGCATCGGAAGAAATTTAGACACACATATTCTCAGAGTAACATCGGCTATATTATATTTTCCGTAAAAAATCCGTGCAAAGCCAGAGTGGGTTGCTGGTATAATAATAAAAAGATATAACTATGAACTACTAAAGGATATTGATGATGATTAGAGAAACTCAGATAAAGAAACTCGTTAGTATTTTTCAATATCTATTACTCTGTCTGTATGTCTATCATGCTTTCACAGTTAAACTACTCCTCTGATTTCAATGAAATTTACATGGAAACACTTTGATTCTAGAAGAAGGACATAGACTATGTACTATTTGCCGTGATCACCGATGATTTGATCCTTGTCAAAATTTTCAATTTCAAAATCTCGTGGCATTGTTATTCCAAACATAATCCTTTCAAATCTCATTGATCTCATAATCATGAAAGTTTTAGAACAAACCTTGGCCCAAATTCAACCATGGTAGCGCGTAAAAGCAATATAATAGATTAAATGTAAAACACAATCTTTTATATATTTACCATGACCCGTTCTTCGACATCAAAGAAACAATTTAAATAATTGATCGTGTATTTATTTTCTCAAATAGCTAAGAATTCAGGAACATAAATAATTCTTGATATTTAACATGCGTGGGAAGGATTTCGTAAAAAGAGACGGTAGCGAGGAACGGATAGAAGTGAAAACCAAGCAGGGGGAAAAGTAAGAGTGGATAAACGTTATGCAGGAACAGGTTATTTGAACTGATATACCCACTTATCAGTCGGTTATAGACGACATTTCGTTGTCCGGATGGCGGACTAGTGAACTAATTTGGCTGACAGGAAGCCGAATGGAAGATAAAGTGTCCTTAGCGTTATATAAATCTGGGTAACCAAATTAAAAAAGAAATGTTTTAATTGTTTGAAATTAGAACATAAAGAGAACACCAAAATGTTTTTAATGTTCCGAGCATGGAAACTAATATGTTTACAAACAAAAAATGGTGACCAAGAACCCGACGAAATTGGAAAGGCCTATTTTCAGCGGTGAACTCCGATAGGCTGATAAAGCCTTTAAAAATTATTAATAATGATGAAAATAGTATGAAATTTACTTGTATATTCAATTATTTTCATGTATTATGTATATTAATGTATTATTTTCATGTTATTTCACTTGTACATTCATTTATAAATAAACTCAAAGATAGGGTCGTCCACAACTTTCAGATTCGACAAGGTTTTATACACTGATGACATTTAGTTTCCGTTTAGGATTCCCGTAAATTCTGATTCAATAACCTTTTTATAATCAAAACTAGAGATAGTTTATTAAAAACGGCCTTTAAAAATTTAAATTCACAAGCTTGAATTGTAAAACTCCCTACCCAAGCACTTATTCGAGCAATCATACGCCAAAAATACCTAACATCATTTTGAAACTGAGCTGATATTACCTAAATATAGCTAAAAATCACCGCAAGGAATCTTGCTTTCAAATGGAAAACGCATTGAAATCGGTCCATTCGTTTGAGAGTTACGATGTCGCAGACCGACGTCGCAGACAGATACACACACAGACAAACAGACATTGACGTCAAACTTATCTCTCTTTTTTCGTTGGGGATTAAAAACTGAAAGACGAAAGAGTAGAATATACTAAAGTCAACTACTATACTCTTTACATTACATAAATGTAAATAGAATCTGATACGGTGCTTTAGAGTTAAACATTAAAACGATATCAATAATAGATGAATAGCTGGGTAAATGGTCTAAATTGGATCGGCGCTCCCGCGATCCAAGATCGTGATCCGTGGAGCGTGGATCGTACTAGGCCGATCCTGTTTGTTGAAACTACGATCTTGTAGTTCAAGATCTCAGTTTCAACAAACAGGATTGGCCTCCAAGGGATCCATAGGTGATCCGGGACTCAGCTTTACGCAGAGTAAGTGTCGCATTTCGCAAGACATCTGACACCAAGCATCGTCTCTTACATCTCTAGTGGTATAACTAACATCTTTTGGTCCCATAAACATTTAAATTAAGCGATATCAGACGGCGACTTCGCGAGAGGTCCATGGTGTGGTAAATCGCACAAACCACACACGTGGTACATACCGCGCACGCTACGCAACCGAGGCACCTTTGAGGCTAGCAAAAAACCGACAACATGCGAAATGGGTGCAGCAGGGATTGCGCGCTCCAATATGTGCCCGTGGATCGTGCGCTGCACGTCCACACTACCTGCACATTTGGACCATGCCAACTGTGCGCGATCGGAGAGCGATGGATCGTATGATGTGGACCCGCCCAATGAATATAGCCACAGATTGCGAAATACTCGTCATAAATAATAACGGCATTCATTTGCCGACCCGATCTTTACAAGGCTGTCTGTGTTGGGAACAAAAAAAAACACAAAACGTTCAGTTTATTACAGTTGGGATAGAGGGCATTCCATCTTTTATTTTTTATTTCAATATAAATTTTATGTGAAAAGGGATTTACCCCAACTCCATTTAGTTTTGTTCGAGTGTCACATTGCTTTTAAACGTTACCGGCAATCTGTTTAATTCAGGTATTCTATACATACCTAGGCAATGTATACAATACCTGGAGCGTGCCAGCAATTTGTGAAATATTAAAATACGAATATTATTTATTTTATTTATCTCGGATTTCATCTACATGCATGCATATTTTACACGTATAAACCTTTCTCTTCAATCACTCTGTCTATTACTAAATCTACATTAAAATCAGTTGAGTATGTTAAAAGATTTGAAACTATAGCGCAAAGATAGCGAAGTCACTTCATTATCTTACCCTATATAAGTAATTAGTGATCTCACTCTAATAACAGTGGTTTTTTTACCACAATTATCCACATTTGATATTTAAAAATTTTGTTGTGTTAAAACATTGCTGTTTTTGGTCTATATATAACTCTATTTAGACTACAACAGGCTTAAAAGAGACATGTGTGTTTAAATAAGGGTTTAATGATAAGAATATCGTTAACCGTTTTTAGACAGATAGTCTAATATTTCATCACAGACTTGTTAAATATGGAAACTGGCACAAGGTTATTCAGATAAGATCATTTTTATGGGTGTATATAATATGGCACTAATATTCGCCTGCCTCGGTGGTACAGCAGCGTATGCGACTGCCGTGTTTGAGGTCTCGGTTTCGATCGACGGCTCGAATGATTCTCAAATATTTGTTTGGGAGTTCGGGTGATTTCGCTTTATAATATGTATGTATCCACACGAAGTAAAAGTATATATGTATTTAATCAGATGTTTAGTACCTTTTTTATGGGACTAATCCCGCCCACATGCCCAACGCCCACCACTATAGCTCCTGTACACCTACGACCAGTGACCTACAAACACACCGAGTTATGACAGTCGGGACGTCCCAGGAAAAAATTAAACTGTCTTGGAACTCGCAACGAAATTAATCAGAAGAAAACTGGGGGAGTTGGAAATATAATGAGTCCACTTACCTTTAGCAAAGCGGGAGTCAAAATGAAGTCAAAATAGGCAGACACCTTTTTAAACCGGGAAGCACTACAGATAAAAATATTATGGGTCCTAAGGGAGTTACATTTGAGTTCTAAAGTAAGTATGGCAGAATCGCCTAAACACACGGAATTTAACCGCAGTTGAGATAGAATCCTCATATTATACTGCCCCAGATGTCATTTGTAAGCTATTTAGCATTATGTTACGTTTATTGTACCAAAGACCATATTTCCAAATGATATGATGAGCCAACTGTTCACAGCTAGAATCAGGTGTTGAGCATTGATACAATGGTGAATAGACTAATTTAAATGACTTCAGTTTGCTTAAGTTACCGTGGCCTACAAGAAATTGAGCAACACAGTGATCTACTTCCAGCCATATCCTTGACAACTGTTCGCGAACAGTTGGAAAGAACTGGTAGAAGTGACGCCCCTTAGACGATTCATCCCACCGTTGCTCCCATTCCAGTCCACGAGGTAGTTATAACTATGTTTTGTTACTAATTAATGTTGCCTGTAATAAGAAGGCATTTTATTTATTCTATATTGCAGTCTAGTAACCATAGCACAGACTTTCTAGTCAGATAAACACATTGAAAGGCAAGTCAAAGGCAGTGTTTGACACAACAAATAAACATATGACATTTAGCTGACGAAATAGTCACAATTTGAATATTTTTATCTGGTTGTTCAGTATTTAAGTAGAACGGTTCATATATTCTAATGATTATCTCATCTATGGTATTGTCTAACTGTGACCTCTTTAGCAAGGTCGTCTTTGGGTACGACGGTCCACAGGCTTCTTTGTATAAATTACTATTCGAAATAGGTATTATACACGGAGTTAATGTTGAAAAATATGGCACAGATAAATATGTATACAGCTTGCTCAAACAGTTGAAGGTTCAAAGACGTAATCCAGACTAATGTCTCTTCATACCGGGTATTTCATTTACCTTGTGCACGAAATATATTTTTTACATGAACACGTGTTATTTGAATAAGTGATGTTTGGTTATCGATGAGTGATATAAATAGGGAAGGCATTCCTCAGTGATGTTAATCTTTGCAGTGATATATAATATATCGATAATAAACTAAGGTCAAATAATATAGATAAATTTTCACGTATTAATATAAATAATGTTAAGATAAAATTCAATTGCGTGTGTGTGCGTGTGTGTAGTATTACAGTATCTATTTACAATGTTATGCAAATGACTACTAATCACACCGTAATACCTTGCGGCTGTTAAATTAGTATGGTATAGTAGGCTTAAAGGTCATCATCTTTAAAATAGCCTTCTGTGCACGCTCCAACGGTAAGATGTCTTAGCCGCTCCACCCTACACTCCAATAAAGTCACCTAATATTGATTGGCCTAAAGAAAAATAGACTGTCCGAAGAGTATCTAAGACCGCAGGGTGGTGCAGTTTTTTGAAAATGTAACCTAGCCAGCGTAACTCTTTTCCGGTCTAGCGTCCAGCCGTTCGCGCCTTTTAATCTGCACATAACATAATCGAAAAATCTAAGATCAAGTAAAACCTACTAAAAATCTTTAAATAATGTAGATTAATCTTATCTATATATTTATTAGTTCGTCATTACATAAGATACGTACCTAGATATTATTATTTAACTTTGTTGGTTCTGTTTATAATCATACATTCACAAGAAAGGTTATTGGGATTTAATTCACAGATATGTGCTTTAAGAAAGGAGATGTCTGAGGGTTGAGTTATACTTGATTTCGAAAACGTGAAGTAGATAGCTTTGTCAAGATTAAGTGTTAAAAGTTTTTACAGCTTAGCAAATTCAAATGCATCACGCCAGTTACTTGCTTCGCGTAAGTAGCTGGCGTGATGCATTTGACTTTATGATAGCAATTTGGTGACATCTGCGTAAGTGACAATACTGTAATTAGGGATGGAAACCTTACACAATAAGTTTATGTACAGTAGAAAGAGCGTTGGGCCAAGTACTGGGCCCTGAGGTACACCGTAATCTTATCACGCACAACCAGTAGTATTTAGTTTTTTTAGTATCAGCTTTACCGCATTGGTTCGTTCAGATAGATACATAATTGGAAAATATGCGTAGGCCTAATCCACATATTTTATAGCCCTCCATCTTTGACAATAAGTGTAAAATAGAGACAATGTCAAAATCCTTTTTTATGTCTAAGAAAATACCTATTCATTTTGGACTGTCGATTACCTGGTCAATAGGCGATGCTACTGCATCTTGCACAGACCTTCCATTTTTTAAACCGAACTGGTTCGGTACAAGAATGTTATATTTATTAAGGAAATTAATAAGACGAGAGTTAAGTAGATTCTCCAGGATTTTTGAAAGAGCGGGCAATTCAGATATTGGTCGTAGTTATTGCCAATCTCTCTAACATTATTTTTATAAATGGGATGCACCAAAGCCTTTTGAAATGATCTCGGATATATACTGATCTGCATAGAAATATTACAAATATGCGTGATGATCCGAACTAGTGTGAGCATCTCATCCCATCCAATAGGACTATTTGGGCGTAAACTTCGAATAATTCTGTAAACTTCAGTGTCATGGGTATCAAAACTAAGAAATTATATGGACCGCTATCGATTGATGTTATATTATCATTATCACTAGATGAGCTGAAGTTAAGTGCTTAATCTCTATCAATACTTGAAAAATACTCATTTAACTTATTTAAAGATGGTTCTGCACCATTATCCATACCAACCAGCTCTTTGGGTAAGTTTTTTAAACAATTTGTGTGAGTAATATGCTTTATGACTTTCCATGTTGCTTTTAGATTATTCCGTGCTTTTAAGAACTCGCATTTCTCATAGGCGTGTTTTAGTTTTTTTAGTAATTTATGGTATAAGTTTTTGAATGGGTACTCAGGTGTTTTTTCGTGTGTGTGTTGGTCTGTGTTACCACCCCTATTCATCCCTTAGGTGTCGTAAGAGCCAACTGAGAGAGGAACTACACAAAACACTGTTAATATTACCTTACTACTATGTGGTAATGGTCGCTGATGGCACAATTATCCACATTATTTATATATGTGTTGTTGTTTATTTACCTAAATAAAAAAGCCTATTACTGCAAGAAAAACTTGAAACAAATCCCTGTTTTATGCGTGGGAACCTTCTCGAGCCTTCACCCCACCGAGGTTTGCAGCTGGGCGGCGTATCGGAATCGAACCGATTAAAGCCACACGGTGTGCCACTCTGCGCCTGAGACGGGCGGGATCCGGGAACCGCTTTCTTACGACATCCAGACCCCTCCCAGAACTTAGAAACAAACCCTACATCTACCTGGACAGCGTGCAATAGTATGCCAAAACCTCCTTTCTGAGGCGAGGTTCTTTTTTCGCTGTTTAAATATTGTACCAAGAACATTTGTTGCTTAAAATTTGGTGCCAATGTGCTGCTATGCCCATCTATAGTTAAGACGCGATTATCTAAAACGATCGTTGAGCACAGTTCCTTATATGGTCCTACTGTTGGACATACTCTAAAAAGTAACATTGTAACAAAAAATTAGATTTCGTGTTTCATAAGCTGTAAAATAGTCGGGCTTAACAATTATTATCTGTTCCTACAGTAGTTGAGATCTTTAATATATCATGTATATATTTGTTTGTCTATATGTATTCATGAATAAATATCGTATGTGTGTATCAACTTTTATATAAATAAAAATGAATTGCCAAATGTGTTGTTAAGCGCGAAACTCGAGAACCACTCGACCAAAATATTTTTTATTTTACATTTTCGTTGGGTCACAACGAAGGTTATTGTAATATTAAATATTAATATATCTATACATTAATATTATAAATGTGAAAGTTTGTGAGGATCTTTTACGCAAAAACTACTGAATGGATATGGATGAAACTTTACAGTAATATAGTTGATACGTGAGAATAACACATTGGCCACGATAACCGACATATACGCGGGTACTAAACTAGTACAACATAAGTGAGCACTAAGAAAGGAATTTTTGAAGTGCCTGTGTGTGTGTGATTTTTGTATGAAAGCTGCACTGTTTCATGGAATGCATTGTAGTATCTACTTCTACGCGAGCGAAGCCGCGAGCAAAAGCTAGTTAGAAATACTTTACTTTTTTACACTTTACTCTACACTTTGTTATCACTTTTATTGATTCTTTTGTTTTTTTTAATCGTTTCTCTTCTAATTCCTAAGTACGCGGTGTCCTAACATTTCTTCGCTATCCCCTATTCAGGGTTTGCTGGAAGAATACTCATTTTTTGGGTTAATATTGCCTTCGTACATGACACTTCCTTGTACCTTACAAATTAATTTTGTGTTTGGAGTCTTTACATAGTATAAAATGAAGTGGCATCCGCAGTCAGTTCGCTTAGGTTTTTTAAACTATGCAACGGATAATTTGGGTTTCAGCAATTGCTAGTGTGATTCAAAAGTAAGGTTCATGTATGTTATATATATATACTGTTTTATGTATGCATGTATTATGAATCCAAATAATAGTTAAGTCCTTACTAATTGATTGTAATATTTAATTAAAACCACTTATACTCACACATAAGCCATTGTTCCTTAATTTTAAAACTTATTAAAAATAAAAAATGTTCGCTTAATTAAATTCACTCAATACACTAACTTAAATTCACGTCCATTTCCAATTTCGCGCCCAAACATTACGGGACATAGATAAAAAGTTTTATTTTTAAAACAAAACACCGTTTTAAAAATATTCGATATCTTAAAAAAAGAACGCGCGCGGCGTTCGTTCAATGGCTGAGCCGCAAGCAGACTGTTCGGTTGTACAATGCTCAACGCGGCATTTGGAAACAGTTGATTACGATTTATTATTAGAATTACTTAACATTGATATACTAAAACAAATATATTTTTATTAATGAGACTTAGTAAAACTCGGCCAAATGTGTTTTACAAATAAACTAAATTCTTTAATAGAGGCACAAAGATATATGTTTACTAAATTGCCGTGATAGTATAAAGTAGGTATAAAGATAAAAGAGAATGAGAATGCAAATATATGACTGCCTCGGTGGCGCAGTGGTAGCGCACGCGACTGCTGTCCATGAGGTCTCGGGTTCGAATCCTGGGTCGAACCAAATGTTTGTATGATCTACAAATATTTGTTTCGTAGTTTGGGTGTTTTCTATATATAATATGTATGTATTTACAAAAAAAAGTATTTATGTATTCATATCAGTTGTCTAGTACCCATAGTACAAGCTCTGCTTAGTTTAGGACTAGATGGCGTTGTGTGTTAGATGTCCGAAATATTTATTTATTTATTTTATTTATTTATATGATACTAGCAACCCGCCCCGGCTTCCCGCGGAACAGAATATATATAATACAGTCTATGTTCCTCTAAGATGTGCGGCTTAATTTTTCCGATGTCTGCAACAAATATCGTCATATTTAAGCCAATATATTAAAAAAATTAACAAATTATAAACGAAAACCTTCCTCAAGAATTAATCTTTCTATTGGTAAAAACGGCATCAAAATCACGGCAAAAAGCTGTGCAGTATATTTTGAGTTTATCGCGAACAGACAGATAGATAGACGTGGCGAAGGACGTTGTTTTATAATATGTAGTGAATGTTTAAATTATTTAGAAAAATATGATAAACGAAATATATATTCCTCATGGCTCCGGCACTTTATAATTTATGGTTATGATATTTCTTACTGAATTCGGTGATTAGAAACAATCACCGAGGGCAAGCAATGACGGCGCGGTCAGTACCTGGATGGGTGACCGCTGGTGGCATGTTACCATGAGCGTCTCCGTGGTTCGGAGGTCACGTTAAACAGTCGGTCCCGGTTGTTATCATAATAACAGTCGTGAAGCTTAGTTGGAGGCCTTCGGGCGGCTTAAAAACATCCAACGGCAAGATATACGTAGCCACAACGTTATCTTGCCAGTCCCCAACCCGCACTTGGCCAGCGTGGGGACGTATGGCCTTAACCCTCTCCTGAGAGGAGACCCGAGCCCAGCAGTGGGACATTACGGGTTGTTGATTGATTGATTGATTGATTGAGATCGGCAATAATGGTTGAGTGATTTGTGTGTTTTAATTAGATAGATATCCATGAAACACACGTGATTATAATCGTTAATCTATCTTATTATATAAAAAGCCAAGTGCGAGTCGGAATCGCGCAGGAAGGGTTCCGTACCATTATCTGTGCATTTCAAGCGTCTACCTGTTGCCGTTATCAATATGGAGAAAACAATAACTTTTGTTGGGACTCCCGTAAATTATCTAATTCTATTTTTTACTATTTGATATTATAGCGGCTACAGAAAAATTTTATCTCTGAAAATTTCAACTGTTAGTCAGTTGAAATTTGTCACGTTCGTGAGATACAGTATGGTGGCAAACGGACAGACAGATGAACATCGAAGTATTAGCAATAGAGTCCCCGTTTTAACCTTTGAGTACGAAACCCTAAAAACAATTTAAAACGACGACCTTCATTAGGTCGAAACTATTACGGATACTACTAACTGATAACCTTAATAATCTTAAACGGAGTGTACAAATTCTTTAGCGATGTTATATAATTTGAGAACAAGTTATGCTTACGAACTAAACAGCAGAGCGGTACCGTGAGACTTTCCGAACTCTCCCGAGTCCATCTGCAAACCTTTTATCTTTTTTATTGTCTTCTCTGTAGCCCTCTTGCGTGGCAAGAGCCTCTATTTTTCCCTTTTGTCTCTGAATTACTTTAATAAATGTTTGACAGTTCGTAGTATGATTTATTACGTTTGAAATTTTTGCATATTCGTTTTTACCTATAACTATTTTGCAAAGACGCGGCCCGTGTTTCAATATTTTTCATCAGTGGGTGCGCATCTTACCTTAGATGGCCCGATATAAGTCACCTGTGGACCTGGTTCTCCAGCTAGTATAATAGTAGCCGAGACGGGCAATGAGCGGGTTCTGACCGATTCCTACATAATCATTAGTAGGAGACATCCGCACGGACGATAAAAAGGAAGGTGTGCAATATTGATTTATATGTTATATCGCACCAGTGTTTAATGGGCGCCAGGTATGTGTAATCGGTTAAATAATGCTTTGTTATTTTGATGACATTGTATCCAATTCAAGAACATTTGCACAACAAGAGCAATTGTTACAACGTGACACCACGAATATTAAATAGAAACTGTACTTGACCTATTTAAGTCTTTATAGTATTGTGTATAAGACTGCCTCTTTGGTTTAGGCGATAGCAGGTGACGTACATGACCGCAGATCAAGAGGTTTCGGATTCGAATCTCGGTTCAAAAGTCTTATTGAGTTTTTTCTGATTATAGAAATACTTGTAAATAGCTCAGAGTTTGGAAATTGCGGTTTGATCCTCCGTGCCACGAGAGCACGTTAAGCTGTCGGTCATGTGCCTGACCTCTCTCCGGTTGAGTCGGACAAGTGCACAAGCGGATTATGAGAGTGAAAGAACAGAGAGTGCACCTGTGGTTGCGCACACACTCGGGTACTATAATATCTCCTGCGTAGTTGCCTGGTCTCTGTTGAGACTCTCTGCCGTGACCGTAATCGGCTAAAAGAATATCATTGGATATCGGACCAGTAATGCATCTTTATCTTTACTTAGTATGACTTAAGGTCGCTTCCGCCGTCTGTTCGCTTAGATTAAGAGTGAGAGAGAGAGAGATTAGAGAACTTAGGCTTTAACTACTCTTTTGATTTTATGCCGTTCTCAGCAATAGAAAGAATGATTTAAGAAGAAAGTTTATATGTGTAATATATGCATATTACAGTAGAGACTTCCGTGCGAGACCAGGCAGAGTCGCTAGTTCTAAATTAAATAGTACTAAATATTTCCGAAATAATTAATATTTCCGACATCTAACACACAACGCCATCTAGTCCCAAACTAAGCAGAGCTTGTATTATGGGTATTAGACAACTAATATAATACTTATATACTTTTTTTTTTGTAAATACATACATATCATACATAGAAAACACCCAAACTCCGAAAAAAATATTTGCAGATCATACAAACATTTGATCCGAACCGGGAATCGAACCCGAGACCTCTGGAGCAGCAGTCGCATACGCTACCGCTGGGCCACCGAGGCAGTCAAATAATAGAATAATCTAGCAAAGGGCGGCAGAGCTCTTGAAAGTTAAGAGTTAAAGGCGGCGATAATCTATTGCTGTCAGTCCTGCTCTACAACGTCTACTAGGGGGAGGGACCATATATGACGAGTTGGAACACGACGATAGGAGACAGGACGCGATGGTTTACATAGCAGGTAGAAAAAAACTGTGCTGTGAAGGGTCCGGATGAGTTAATAACAGCAGTTCCGGGATCCTTCCCTTCTCAAGCGCATAATCGCACACCAATACATACAATACATAATTACATACCAATCGTATGTATTTATAAGTACGTAATATTTTTATTCTGTCATGGTTTTGTTTCTCATTTGCCGAAATTATTAAATTAAATTCTGTATTATTAAACACACGGTAAAAAAGGATAGAGAATATGATTGTAACTGTTGTGCGACAAGTATAAATAACGGGCGTCTTGAATGCGTCATAGATTAAATAAACAGAAGGTCGGTGGCGCAGCGGTAGTGTATGCGACTGCTGTTTTTGAGGTCTCGGGTTCGATTCCCGGGTCGGGTGAAATGTTTGTATGATCTATAAATGTTTGTGTCGGACTTTGGGTGTTTTCTATGTATGATATGTATGTATTTATATCACTTGTTTAGTACCTATAGTACAAGCTCCGCTTATTTTGGGACTAGATGGCGGTGTGTGTTAGATGTGTGAAATATTTATTATTTATTGTTATTTATTATAGAGTCCTCTTGTACCTCTGTGTAATTGAATCCTAGTATTTTTTATTACATAGATATGCTTATTTTACTTTTATGTTCACTGTTTAGTTGTCTTTGTTTTTCGGTTAATATGATGATTATGTTAATTAACAATAATAGTGTTAGAATGTATGTTGGTAAAAAGACAGTGTACTTATATTGTTTCATATTTTACAGATTTTTAAGTGTTGATCTTATGAGACTAACATAAGTTTGCATGGTTCAGGCGGAAAAAAATGAATACGACTGGATACCTACGAAAAGCAGTAATATTTGTTTCACACATTCTAAGCAAGAAGATAAATACATTACTTCAAAAGGATAGATACGCCTGAAAAGAACTGCAGTGTCTGTCACAAACACGGTAAAATTTGTTTGTATCCATAATAAAATTGTAGTGTAGTAAAATTTGTCCTTAGTTTTATATTAAGTTTTAATTAAGATGATGTCACAGTTTACTATTAATGAAATTCTGGTCAGAATACAAAATGTTTGTTAATAATTCTTCTTTTTCTTCTTTTGATGAGATGGCAACCAGCCGGATCAGCTATTTTTGCCAATGTCAAGTATTCAAAGTCTTCAATTCTAAGACTTTAAGTCTTCAAGTCTTCGTCATGATGAAATTAAAGATAAAAAATATAAATTATATGGATGACATGAAATAAGGACCGTTTTTCGAAAAAACAAAAAATTATCTCTGGAAGCTATATAGCTATATATATCATTTACAGTGACAAGTGAAATACTTTTTTATTTTCAGGGTAAAGATGACGTTTCAAAACTTGCCTCACCTATCAGTCTCGACCACGTAAATATACTGGAAATGAGTGCGAAGTTTTAATTCATTCCGACGTTTTGTATTGGGGAAATCACATTAAAATGCATTCCGTATTATCTTTCGCATTTGTAATCGTAATGTATGTATACACTTATAAATAAGTATGTCATGTCATACCGCAACAATAACCGGAAGTCGTTCAGTATGAAAGTAACCTATCTTTATTTTAATATCATTGGTCGTACCATTGTTACGAATCTACTAACACCTCATTCATTAAATTAGGTTCAGTAGTTTTGGCATAACGGTGAAACATACATAGAGTATCAAAACTGTCACTGGTCCTTTTAGTCGGGTAAAAATGAACGAAAATTAATATGCAGGCGATACCTTGTGCCTTTATACCACTGTAAACACACTTACGGATAATATGACAATGGAAACAGTTTTTTATTTAGATGCTAGAGTTTGTCAACATAACTTATTGTTCCATAACAGACTGAAGTTAAACTTATGGCATTATCTCGCAGTTCCTTTTTTATGTAAATTAGTAAGAATACATGAATTTGAATTTCTTTTGTGATTACAGATACTATAATAAATGTTTCTACAGTGTCATTCTTTACATTCAAAATGTTGTAATCAAAACTAGACTCAAACCTAACTATAAATCATATAAATTCTATCTTTCAATTTATGCATTCCATGTGATAAATAACTCGGAATAATAAGCCATCACTGAAGATGAGGCTTGTATTTGATAAGTTTATTTCATCATGGCGAAAAAGGATCGTCAGGATTAACGATTTTTTCTGGTGTAAGGAGGCTGAGCAACGGTTCTTAAATCTCAGGAAGACAACAGGCGCGTCAAAATTATTAGCTTCATCGTACGTAGACAACTGTACCGGTCGCTAGAAATATTTATACGTCTACCTACCCTGTGCCTATTAATTATTGTAGTGCTCCCAACAATTTTGTATAATTCATATATTTACCTGATTTTTGTTTTCTTATTGTGCATGTAGTAATAGAAATAAAAAAGAATGAAATGAAGATTGTACACATGTCTGTTATTGTATATCGTTTTTCAATTATATATATATTAGTTATTTGACTGATGACTAGTGATCGTCCAGTGGTCGTCAAATTTGACCATAATTCATATTTTTTTAGCTTTTTACAATCTGTGAAGGAACGGGTGTCATGTCCCTCCAACACAAAGGGGTGCTCCTCTGGACAGGCGAAGTAATCGGGCCACTGCTCAGCGGTTGATGTGGTGAAGTTGTAGTTATGTTAATCGGCGCGAAAACTTCTATTGCGCGATGCAGGACTGGTAGCTTCTTCGTGCACTACGTTACTCCATAGTTTTGTGTGTCTTCGGTAGATGGCGTTATCATATGTTTATGTTGACGCTGTATGTGGAAGTCGCCACAAATCCTTCTACATATGCACTTTAACTGAGCCAATTTCCAAACAAATATGGAGGTTTAGACATAGAAGTAAACATTATTCCATCATGGTACTTCGTACATACCAGAATCAGAGTCTATTGCTGTCAACTAAACTTGGATTAAAAAAGGGAGATAACAAAGATTAGTAGTAAATGGAAAGCGATAAATAGTTTTCAACGATAGATTTTGAAATGTAAGCAATGACTCAAGCACGTCAGGGTCGTAAGTATATATATACATAGTAATTATGCATTACGTTTGGTTATGTATACGCAATATCGTTAACACAAATAGGTTATACAAATGTTTGTAGCAACATGGAAATAAATTATTAATATGACAAAATTAATTAATATCGTGTATACACAACCAATAAATACTTTAGACTCTCTGTATACGTCGTTCCTTCTATACCAACTTAATGAGATATAAAATAGATTACTAGACCATCTTTCCCAAGAGACTTTAAATTTATTTTTTAATGAATCAATACGTTACTACAGACATGCAAGCAATGTTTTGGCCATTGAATCTGATGCAGAATATATTGTTTTGTCCGAAATATGGTATTAAAAATAACTACATTTCTCCAAATACTTTTCAATCTAATCTAATATCAGTTTTAGCAGCAATCGTGTTCATTGTTACGTACTGTTGTCGTTGCTGTTTTCTATTCTTAAATGAAGAGCGGGCTTTTGCTTCAGGTGTAAATGTTGTTTTCTTATGTGTTTTTGAAGTGAGTTTCTACACAGTGGGCTTTCTGATAAATGCAATAGCTTCTGTGACCCAAACGAATGATCATATACACTTCATCATTATCATCCAAAAAGCTGTTATTCTCTTCAAACATGATTTGAAAAAGAATACGATCTGCAATTGGATTTCTGTAGTCATTTTCTTGGTTTTCTCTATAACTTATATCACATGCGGCTATTTATTATACGAAGGAACACATAAGTCATTGTTTTGGAGTATAATTTTATTATTGAGTTTTGATATAAATATGATATACGCTATCAGTTTATTGAATTTCCTTCAAGAAAATATTAATATTTGGAATAACGCAGTTCTCTCTTCTGGTGATAATCGTGATCAGCACATGTGTCGAAAACTGTTCCAAGCATATGTTCGAATACTGGAGTGTTACAATATTTGTAACCGTACTTTTGGAATTTTGGTAAGTTGATTTTCTGTTATAAATAGATTGTAAATTCGATTTTTGACGGATCTTTTTGTTACAGATTCTTTACCATATGGTTGAAAGCTTTTTGCACGTATTGTTATATATCACAGTTTGTTTAGATACATTAACTGCCAAAACTGACGCAATACTTAAAGTGAGTATTTGAAAGTTGAAATAAAACACGCACAAGTTTTTTATGAAAATATCAAAAAGAAGTGGAGACTCCATAATAATTTTTATTTTTAGAATGACAGCGCTTCTCAACTGATATTGATTACTTTTTATCTCTCCAAAAACTTTTTATTGCACGGATTATTGTCCTTACAATGTCAATCATTCTACGATTCTGTCAGTAAAGGCCAAGATATTTGTAAATCATTAACTCGGTGTAATTTGTCAGGTAAGTGGGTACAATCGTATAAATTCTTTTGTTTGAAAACTCTTTAAGCCAAACAAAAAATTATTAGAATTGAGATTATCCTGTCTAACGTGTTAAATATCCATAACTACCTAAAATTAAATAATCTTTATGACCTTCACCTTCCTGAGAGGAGTTAGTTATGGGTTGTTGATGATGATGATGACACTAAAACATACGGAACCTAAGAATATACATAAAAATATTGCATTCTAAAGATCTCTTCACTGAAATAAGACAACGATTAATTTTAGAGACATTTGAATTTAGTGACGTAACAACAGAATTATCACCATTGCCCTGTAATATTAGTTTTAGAAGTAATTAAAACACTAATATGAGAGTGATGTCCGTCAGAGGACTGTTAAAATGTGATTTTTTTGACGATGATGCAAGTTTAGCCCTAGAAAAGAGTTCATTTATTCATGAATGTTCTACCAAACAATGTACAAGCTGTATGCTAACACGTTTGACTCTTTAGGTTGTGATTACATTGCTAAGAAATGAATAACAGAAATAACAAGAAAAATTGATAAAGACGATCTTTGTATGGTGTCAACTTTAGAGTTTTTGAAGCGTACATAAATCACTGTTTGGTTGAAGGGTTTCCATGAGCTATATTGTTTTACTTCTTTTTGTCGCTTATTTTATTTAAAGAGCAAAGAGGTTCATTTCAGATGAGCTATTAACTAACAGTTGCTTACAGCTGTTTGTTTAGAGTTTGAGGTCGCTTCTGTTGGCTCTCCAAATGACTGCTTTGTGTTCTTTGCGTGCAACGCCTGTAGAACAGAGCGTCCTCCAATAAACTTTTTTATTTTACCTAAAAAGACGTCAATTTTATGAGTTATTTCATGAGAGTCGTGGGAGAGCCACATCATGAGCCACATCATCATGGGCCGGCTCAACCGGAGTGATACCACGGCCTCACAGAAAGCTGGTGTATATCAGTGCCTGCGCTGTGTTTCACCAACCCCTCCCTCCAATCCCCGTCCCCGTCCCCCAATGGCCGGCAACGCATTTGTGACGCCCTTGGTGTTGCGGGTGTCCATGTGCGGCGGTAATCGCTTATCATTAGGTGATACATTTGCTCGTATGCCAGCTATTCCTAAAATAAAAAAAAACTGTATGAATTTTAACATCCCACAGCAGAAGAGAAAATACTTTTCAAGAACGTGCAACGACTGTACAATGCTACATTCAACAAGATGAATATCTGTGGTCTAATTTATATAGACGCTACGCTACCTGTGAAAGTATTTGGATGGGTTATACAGCACCTTATAATTCTCCTACAATTTGCTTTATTGTAATGTTATTATTAAAAAAGAAGTTTTTACAATAGCAATTGTTTTATTGTTTTGTTTACAATCTTCCTTTTAAAATAGCACTATAGTAATTACATTGTTGGATTTTCATCAGACTTGATGAAAAAAATATCTCTCCAATCAATCACGTGAAATACTCTATTCTACAATATTTACTGTGTAAATTTCTCCCTTATGATGATGTTCTCTAAGCCGATTACAGTCACGGCAGCCAGTCTCAACGGAGACCAGCCAACTACGCAGGAGATATTATAGTGCACAAGTGTGTGCGCAAACACAGGTGCACTCTCTGTTCCCTCGCTCTCATATTAGTCTCATATCTTGTCTTGTCTTGCCTTGTCTTGTCTTGCCTTGTCATGTCTTGCCTTGCCTTGCCTTGACTTGGCTTGCCTTGGCTTGGCTTGGCTTGGCTTGGCTTGTCTTGCCTTGGCTTGCCTAGGCTTGGCTTGGCTTGCCTTGGCTTGCCTTGGCTTGCCTTGGCTTGCCTTGGTAGGCCTTGCCTTGGCTTGGCTTGGCTTGGCTTGGCTTGCCTTGNGACCATTTTCTCCAGAACTTTTCCCAATACAGGCAACAGGCCGATGGGCCTGTATGATTTGGCGCTCTGATAATCGTCCTTGCCCGGTTTCCTCAAAACCACAACTGTGGCCTCCTTCCACTTCGTGGGGAAGTGGCCAAGGGTGAGGCATCTATTGGCCAGGGCAAGGAACGCATCAGGGTCCCGGAGAATGGCGTGACGACAGATGTCCGCAGTGAAGCCATCCGCACCTGGCGCCTTCTTCGGGTTGAAACTGGACACCGCGGCTATCATCTCGCGCGAAGTAAACGGCGGGTCATGCACCTCATCATGAACCCGGTCGTTTACCCGCATTGCGAGATCCCGGGTGTCCCTATGATCTTGATTGTCGGCTTCGTGTAAGTCCTCCGGATAAAAGGTCTCAGCCAGGTGCGATGCGGATTCGGCGGAACTGAGCGGTACGCCGTTCCTGAACAGGGCTACGTCCTCCTGCTTTTTGGCAGTCCTCCCGATAACACGGTAAATGCCCTCCCAGACCCCCTCCCTATCCTGCTTGGTGCAGAAGTCCTTCCAGCTTTTTATCTGGGCACACCTCGCTTTTCTCTCGTATTCGCTTTTTGTTTGCAGGTACTCAGCAACGACATGTTCCCGACGAATCGGGGCGGCGCAGCGGATTCTCCTCTTCCTGGTGGCGACTTCCCGCTTCAACGCGGCAAGCTCATTGGACCACCACGGCAATGTAAGCTTGGTTTTGGTTTTAATTTTGGGTATACTTTTTTCACAAGCTTGTCTAACTGTTTCCGTGTATGACTCTACAAATTTTTCCAAATCGGGTTTAGTTTTGAGTGTGTTAATTTTGAATTTGTTTATGCCGAATTCTGTTTGTAATTGGACCAGTTTCTCATGAAACTGGTCCCAATTAGCTTTTTTGGTATTATAGAGTCTGGTAATAGTTTTTACATTGATACCGGATGATTTTTGTTGCCGAATATAATATACAATGCCGTTATGGTCAGAGCTGGTCATACCGACGTCTACTCGCCATCCTTCCACCAGTCCGATTAGATCCGCTGAGCATGCCGTTAGGTCAACGTGGCTGCTGAAAGTTTTTCCGCCCCTGATGGTGTAAAACGTGGGTGTAGTGCCGCTGTTGAGCACCTGCAAATCCCATTCCTCTAATGTGCCACACAGTTCCTCGCCCCGCATGTCCTCAGTGGTGCTTCCCCACCAGGAACTTTTGGCGTTAACGTCGCCTCCGATTAGCAGGCTACGGGATCCTATCTTCCGCCGAATTCTTTGGAGTTGCTCCAGGTAGACGTTTATGGGCTTGTCGGGCTCGTAGTAGACGGAGACCACCGCGAGGTCCCAGGCGCGGGTTCGGATCCTCACCACTACGGTGTTATGTGTGGTGAGTTCTGGATACTGCTCGACATCGAAGTCCGTATCGAAGACCGCTATTGCGGCCTTTACAGTTCCGCTTCCGTCTTCCGACGCCTGGAATATACGCGCCCCACGATAGTCTCGCATCCGACGGATGCTGCCCACATACGGCTCCTGAATGAGAGCCATCGCTGCTCTTCGTTCCTCGGCAACTGCAAACAACTCGGCGGTCGCTAGTTCCATCCGTTGCAAGTTGGCCTGCAACACCGGGAACGCCTTTGTTCCGGCGGGTTGGGAGTTCATGGTTTCCACGGCGGAGCCCTTAGCAGTACGCTACCTTTGCTCTAGCCAACATATCCCACTTGCGCCGGACGGGGCAATCCTCGCTAAACACATTATGCCCGGCCGCGTTTAGTCCGGCTCTCGCGCAGTTGCAACAAGCAGGAGGCTCGTTGGCGAGCACACTCGGGCAGCTTCTGCGCTGATGGGCACCACCGCAGTGGCCGCATATCTCTCCCTTCTCTTTTTCCTCACAGAGGCGTTTGCTGTGACCATAGCCCAAGCAACCAGAGCATTGAACCAGCGGGGACTGGTCCTCCACCCCGACCCGCTGTATATCTATGTACACAGCAGACGCCTCCGTCATGCGGCCCCAGAGCCTAGGAGATACTTTTGCTACTATGTGGCACATCAAGGAATTCCTTGCCGGCTTTCTAAATCTAATTTCGATTTTGTCATCCTCAGCTGCAAGACCCAAGAAGAGTCCGGCGTTTTGTGTCCTCAGGGCTTTAATAACTTCCTCATCGTTATTATATTTCAGGACGTTTTTAAGGATGACCAGCGGGTCCTGATTTTTTACGTCCTGTATGTCCAGTTGGTCTACCGCTGATCTAAGTTTATTTCGGACCTTACTTCTCTCTTCTTCGCTCTTGCAACTGACGATGATTTTTCTGTCTTTTGCTTTACGGACTCTGTCAATGCAAATACCGTCCTCCTTAGCCTTTATGACGGTCCTAATTTTAGTCAACACGTCCTCCCCAGTATCGTTGACATTTTTGGAGGCGACTACTACCGAGTGAAGCACGGGTTGCGCGAGGGACGGTTTGGCCCGCGCCACTGCATCCGCGTAACTAATCGCCTCCGATTTGTTATTTAGAGCCCCATTTAATTTTTCAATTTTCTCGCTGTTCTCCCTTATCAGCTTGCTATGGTTAGCCAACGAGGAGAGCAGCTGAGAGACCCCCTCTTGGTCAGATATAAAGGGATCTTTTGTCGAGGTGTGGGCTTCTCCTTTGCTCACACTAACCTCTTTTTCCGGCTCTGACTCTTTCACTAACCGGTAGAGGCTGTCTACGGCCTGGGTGACGCCCTCATAGATGTCTTTTCTGAGGTTCCGGGAGTTTTTCAGGAGAATCTTAGCCTTCGTCACCCAGTTTTTGGCCTCTTGGATCCTACCGGTTAATTTCGGAGCGTTGGTTGCTGTCGGGCTGTCCGCCAGCTCCACAGAGTCCCTTGGAGCAGTTGGTATGCTTGATGGAGTTGTGTTTTTAACCTTTTTGGGCTTCGCAGGAGCGGCGGGTACCATTCTCGGAGAGGGGGCTTTACTGCTCTCCCATTCCCCGATACTCCTCCTGACGTTTGTCTGAGTCACTGCACGCTCTGCGGGACTCGTGCCCGACATCGCGTCTGGGGGAGTACCTTGGGTAGCGGAGGCTGGGGGGGTTAGTTTTTTGGCTGGGGTGCGAATACCGAACATGTTACTAAAAGAGAGGGACAGTTCTTGTATAATTAAATAAATATGTTAAAATTAAGCTTGTAGAAGTTGTAAAGGTGCGTAAATAAGCAGTATAAATAGAACAAACAGACAAACAATATCACAGTAAGGCCCCTGCAGGTCCCAGAGCTCGGTCACGTGTGGGCGGCTTAGCAGGGAAACACTTCTTGCTAAGAAGAAGTGTCCAAAGTGCTCCTTCTGCGATTCGCTTGCTGAGACCTGCTCAGAACTGCACATCCAATAGACAACACAAACCTAACCTACTCTTAAAATCACTGGTTTGGTCAATAAACCAACTTGTAAAAATAATTAACTTGACTATTTACAGATTAAAATGTACAAAAG
>PKRV01000576.1:236848-259665 GCA_003709505.1 Hyphantria cunea
TGAAATTCAATGCCGTTGTGGTCGGAGCTGGTCATGCCAACGTCTACTCGCCATCCCTCCACCAGTCCGATTAGATCCGCTGAGCAAGCCGTAATATCTACATGGCTGCTGAAAGTTTTGCCGCCCCTGATGGTATAAAAAGTGGGCGTGGTGCCGCTGTTGAGCACCTGCAAATCCAGTTCCTCCAATGTGCCACACATGTCCTCTCCCCGTTTGTCCTCATTTGTACTACCCCACCAGGAACTTTTGGCGTTTACATCACCTCCGATGAGCAGGCCACGGGATCCTAGCTTCCGCCGTATCCCTCGAAGCTGCTCCAGGTAGCCGTCTAGGGGCTTGTCGGGCTCGTAGTATACGGAGACCACCACGAGGTCCCATGCGCGGGTTCGGATCCTCACCACAACGGTGTTGTATGTGGTGAGTTCTGGATACTGTGCAACATCCAGGTCTGGGTCGAAGACCGCAATTGCGGCCTTCACAGTTCCACTTCCGCCTTCCGACGCCTGGAATACACGCGCCCCGCGGTAGTCTCGCATCCTTCTGATGCTGCCCACATACGGCTCCTGTATGAGAGCCATGGAAGCTTTCCTCTCCACGGCAGCTGCGAACAACTCGGCGGTTGCTAGTTCCTTCCGTTGCAAGTTAGCCTGCAATACCGGGTACGCCTTAGTTCCGGTGGGCTGGGGGCTCAGGGTGTCTGCGGCGGGGCCCTTAGCAGTACGCTACTTTCGCTCTAGCCAACGCATCCCACTTGCGCCGGACGGGGCAGTCCACGTTAAACGCGTTATGCCCGGTCGCGTCTAGTCCAGCTCTTGCACAATTGCAGCAAGTGGGGAGTGCATTAGCGAGCGCACCCGTGCAGCTCCTGCGCTCATGGGCTCCACCGCAGTGGCCACATATCTCCCCTTTGTCTTTTTCTTCGCAGAGGCGTTTGCTGTGCCCATAGCCCAGACATATAGAGCATTGGACCAGCGGAGACTGGTCCTCCACACTGACCCGCTGTATATCTATGTACACANAGGTTAGGTTAGGTTAGGTTTTTTTTTTTTTTTTTTTTTTTTTATTGCAGGCACCCGCCATCACAGGGTGTTACTGCCTTTCAGCATCCTGTGACTCATTAAAGTGTCACAGATCGTTTTTTATATTTATTTATTGTTATACACTTACAATGTTTGAATGTGACCTTGATAAGGTTCAAATTACTGTATCTCTAAATTACTATAATGATGTTACAAATATACATACATGTTTACTGTGTCTCTGTATCTATTATACATATTATGGTCTACCTTATACTATACATTACTTATTCTAAAAGACAATAGTCAAATATTCATGTTTTAGGCACTACTGAAGCGCTTTATATACAATTATTGTGATCTGGTTCTAGGAACTATCTCTTGCTTTACACTGGACAATAATTTATATTCTATTCTATTTCTATTTCTTTAATCTACTATGTGCACTGGCTTTGATTAATGTTATATATACTAAAATATATACTTCATCAAATGCTTAGTTTATCTTGTTTCTATTATTTACTACTTTCACTATTTTTATGCAATAATCTATGAAATAGCTGTTTATTTTCTTATTACCTATTATTTTACTCAAGTTTTCCTTGCATAATTTCGTGTCCAGTTGTTGCTCTAGTTCATATTTTATCCTCGAGTGAATTGGACATTCAAGTAGAAGATGCAAGATGCTTTCTTCTTTGTCGGGTTCGCAGACGCAATAAGGATTGTCCTTGCACTTGAACCTATATAAGTACTGCGAGAATGCTCCGTGTCCTGTGAGCACCTGGGTCAGCTCTGGTGTGATTTTGAGTAGCATGACGGTACGGTAGGCTTTCACTGCATCGGGAAAGAACACCTTCGTGACGGAGGCTGTTTCGCCTAACTGGAACCTCCGGTTCCATTTGTCCAGGGTTTCCTCACGGATACCCCTCTTGACAAACGAGATCGGGCAACGATCATAGTCAGGCATCCTCCGACACGAAAGTGCTGCCTCCTTCGCCAGTTGGTCGGCGCGCTCGTTGCCCAAGAGGCCCGCATGAGCTTTTATATAAAATAAAGAGACAGTTTTATTCTGCTCTATGGCTCTCCTTAACTTATCGCGGGTGCTTACAGCCAGGGGATGCAATGCTCCGTTGTTGGTGATGGTCTCCAACGCGGATCTAGAGTCACTATAAATACCGTAAGAGCTTTCCTTACGCTTCAGTACCTCGCCCACGGCCCTACATATAGCAAGAAGTTCCGCTTGATACACCGTGCAGTACGCGGACAGACTGAGCTTGACCGCTTTTATCTCGGCCTCGCCATTCCAAATGGAGAGCGCAGCTCCGACTTTGCCGTCAAGCTTGCTGCCGTCGGTGTAGATTCGCACCGCCTGCACGTTGTTCTCCTCAACGTCAGCTTGAGTCATCAAGCTTGCGAAACTTAGTGTCACATGCGCCGCAGGGTGAGGGACCTCCGCGAAGTTTACGACACGCTCCACTTCCCTGTCTCCCAGTACTAGACGGGACGACCCTCTCCTCGCCTCATACAGTGCGGCTGCTTCCTGTACTCTGAGGTCGAGAGGCAGTATCCCGGCCAGAACCAGTGCCGAGTTCAGGGAAACTGTCCGGTAAGATCTGCACAGCTTCTGGGCGAAGCCCCGTTGCACCGCATTCAAGGCCTTCTGTGCTCCTACTTTCTTAGCTGCAGTTGCCCACACACTCGCCGCATAGGTCACAATAGGCTCGACGGCTGCCATATAGATTGTCCTAATTATTTCAGGATGTAGACCCCAACTAACCTTAGCCGCGCGAGAAAGCTGTTTATATACATCTGCGGCCTTTCTGCACACGTTAGCGATGTGCGCATTGAAGGTCAGTTTTTCATCTATAGTTAGCCCTAAAACTTTGACTTCTTTCGACATGTCGATGCAGATCCCCCCCATGGTCAGTCGCGGGGTGTCGTATTTCAGTTTTCGCGTTAGTAGCATGGCACATGTTTTGTGCGGCGCGAATCGCAGTTTGTTTTGAGCTCCCCATTCCTGAACAAGGGAGAGAGCCGCATTGGCCTGTTCTTCTATATCGAGTGCAGTATTTCCGACAAAGACAAGGACAACGTCGTCCGCGTAGGCCTGACAGTAAATGCATCTTCGTTCCAGTTCCTGTAGCAATGGGTCGAGGAGTAGATTCCAGAGTATCGGTCCGCTGATAGATCCTTGGACGCAACCTTTCTGGGTTTTTCTTTTGTGTACCTCCCCAGCATACCTTAGACCGACTCTTCTGTTGTCGAGATAGCTGTTCAGTAGCCTCCTTATGTTGACCGGACACTTTTCCTCAGTCAGTCTGACTTTGATAGCCGGCCACCATGCGCTATCGAAGGCCCCCTCTATATCCAGTGAGACTAGGGTTACGAGCTTTTTCAGCTCTATGTTGGCCCTGATGTGGTTCACCAGATTATAGAGGGCGTCCTCGGTGCTCCTCTGGGGCATAAAGCCGTACTGACGAGTACTAATCCTCGGTACTAGGTGCCACCTGATCCTTGCTACTATCATCTTCTCCAGGATCTTACCCAAGACTGGCAGCAAACCAATAGGTCTATAGGCCTTGGGGTTCTGGTAATCGTCCTTGCCCGATTTTCTTAATACCACGACTGTGGCCTCCTTCCAGCTGTCCGGGAAGTAGCCTATTTCTAGGCATTTGTTGTAGAGGGCAAGGTACACGTCCGGATCCTGGGAGATCGCTCGACAGCAGATGTCCGCCGTAAAGCCGTCCGCTCCTGGGGCCTTTTTGGGATTAAAGCTCACCATCGCGGTCCTTAGCTCGTCTCTTGTAAACGGCGGATCAATGGGGTCATCATGACCCGGGGCGTTTATCTCTCGTGCTTTTTCTCTTACTAGGCGATGGTGTTCAGTGTCCGTCTCTGCGGCATCCTCGGGGAAAAATGTTGCGGCTAGTAAGGTTGCTGACTCTCTTGGGTTTAGGTACACACCATCCTTTCTTAGCGGCAAGTCTTCTTGTCGCTTCGCGGTCTTACCGATAACTCTGTATATGCCCTCCCATACTCCCTCTCTGTCTTGCTTTTGGCAGAATGTTTTCCAACTTTCTACTTGGGCTCTCTTGGCTTGGCACTCATAATTTTGTTTAGCCTGCAGGTAAAGACTGACAACTCTCTCTTTTCTATCCGGTGCTGCTCTTTTGATACGGCGCTTTTTTGTGACCATTTCTTTCTTAAGTTTTGCCAGTTGGTTAGACCACCATGGTGTAGAGGGTCTTGACGTTGTCGCCTTCTGAGGTATGCTTTCCTTGCACGCTGTTGTTATTAGGATTGTTAGGGTGTTTGTTAATGCATCCAACTGAGTGGATTCCCTGACTCTGCATATAATCTCCGGAGTTATGTTGTTGTCTATATGTAATTGTTTTAACTTTCCATTAAAGCTCTCCCAATTAGCTTTCCTCGTGTTATATAGACGAGTCGTGCGCTGAATGCATGTCCCTTTTTCCTTGCGTAGGTGTAACTTAAACAGAATTGTGTTATGGTCCGAGCTAGTTAGTCCTTCATCGAGTTGCCAGTCTGTTATCAATTGCATTAAGTTCGTGGAACATGCTGTTATGTCCACGTGGCTGGTGTACCTTCTATGTCCCCGAATTGTGTCGAAGGTCGGTGTTTCGCCCCTATTTAGTACCTGCAGACTTGACTCTTCCAGGATCCCGGACAGTTCAGTACCCCTGTGGTCGTTTATGGTGCTGCCCCACCAGGTGTTCTTTGCATTGGCATCGCCTCCAATGAGCAGTCTTTTTGAATCCATTTTTGCTACCACTCTTTTGAGGTGTTCGATATATGGCTCTATGGGCTGGTCGGGCTCGAAGTATAAAGAGACTACTGCGATTTCCCAAGCTTTGGACCGGATCCTCACCACCACGATGTTATTTGTGGTGAGTTCTGGGCACTGTATTACGTCAAGATCGGGGTCGAAAACTACGACCGCTGCTTTCACAGTCCCACTTCCATCGTCCTCGCATTGGTAGATTCGCGCTCCTTTGTAGCTCTTCATTCTTCTGATCCCACCCACATATGGCTCTTGAACTATAGCGAAAGCAAGTTTTCGCTTGGCAGCCTCTATCATTATTTCATATGTTGCCAGCTCCTTTCGCTGGAGGTTGGCTTGGGCTACTGCGTAACTGCCGGTGAGGCTGCCTACCCTATTGTTGATGGTGACCAGTTCGACTTTTAACAATAGGCGACTCTAGCTCTAGCTAAAGCCTCCCATCTTCTACGCACCGGGCATTCATTGCTAAATGCATTGTGCACCGTGTTATTAAGTTTCGCGTGCACACAGTTTAAACAGGACGGGATTACTCCAGCGAGCAAGTCAGCGCACTGTGTTCTCGTATGCGGTCCCCCACAATGGCTACACTTTTCTATAGTTTCTTTGCAGAATCGCTTGCTGTGCCCATAACCTAGGCAACAGGTACATTGCACTAAGGGGGATTGGTCTTCGACCCTGATCCTTTGAATGTCAATGTGTAATGTTGTTTTAGCAAGGATTCTATTGTATAGCTTTGGTGAAACTTTTATCACTACATGATGTGTGTGTGGGTTACGCGCCTTCCTCTTAAATTTGATCTCAAGTCGTTCGTCTTCCTTTCTGAGTTCGTGGAAGAGATCACTGTTTTGGTTTCTAATCGCCTTCAATAAGTCATCATCTGTGTTGTACTTCAGTACATCTTTCAGAGCGAGCAGCGGATCCCTATTTTTGACGTCTTCCACTATGAAATTCCCTCCTGAGCTGGTCAGCCGTTTTCTTACTTCGTCTCTCTCCTCTTCCGTCCTGCATCCCACTACTACTCTCCGGTCTTTGGCCTTCCTGACTCGGTCAATTGTGACCCAGCCTTCCTTGGCGTTAACAGCGTCTCTGATTTTGCCCAGGACCTCTTCCCCCGTCTCTGTCGTGTCTTTCGACGCGACAACGATTGAGTGGAGGGTAGTCTGATCTTGGAGATGTTTCGCTGGATCTTTTCTTACTACACTGGCGTAGGTCACTTGTTGCGCTTGGTCCTCCAGCGCCTTTTTTAGTTTCTGAATTTCAGACGTGTTTTGCTGAACGACTTTCATGTGTTCAGTCATTAATTGTGTCAGCTGGGTCTCATTTTTGTCACCGTTCTCCTCGATCCTGCTCAGGATTGCGCTCGCCTCTGTGATGGCACAGGCCGGTGTTGGTGGTGGCACCTCTTCTGGCACACTGCCCGAAGTGAGGGGAGACCTTCCCTCTTTCTTCCCCTTTATCTCCATGAGCTCGGCTTCTGTAGCCTTATATATGGCATACAGCTTGTCAATGGCCTGCGTGACCTCCAGCTTGATGTCCGTCCTCAGGTTCCTTGATCGTTCCAGTCCCGCCTTTGCCCTGCTAATGCAGACTCTTGCGTCCTCCGGTCTGCCAACTCTCTTCTCTCTCAGTGGCGAGGGTCCCTTGGCCTCTAGTGATTTCCTACTAGTAGGCAGTTGTTTAATTTTGGCGGACGCTGATGTTGACGGGCCTTCCTGGGAAAGCGTAGCGGTTTGCTGTTGTTTCAGCTGATTTCCAGCGGTGACCGCTGACTTGCTCGGTGATTTTAGGAAGGTCCTTTCTGACCTACCAGTGTCCCATTCCTCGATACTGCGCCTCACCCTGGAGATCTGTCTTTGCGGGCTTATGACTTCCGTTTGGGGAGGAGTCTTTTGCTCCATCGCGTTGTTCCTTTTAGCTGGAGTGCGTGCTGTGTACATGGTGGTTCAGTTGGTAATCGTCAAAAGGACGTTAAGTCTTAACTGGTTCAATAAGACCAGCTTTCAAAATAAAAATAAAAATAATTTTTAAAATAATTTAAATAATTAAAATAATTAATTATTTCTCTGTATAGAGTCTTTGGTCTGCACGGCAGAACTGTCCAAATTGGGGATGTATATTTTCCCGGTCAAAAGTCAAGTTAAAATAAGTTAAAATGAATTAAAAGTAAAAATAAAAGTAAAAATTAAAAATTTTAAAAATTTAGAAAGCAAAAATTTAAAAATTTTAAGTCTANGCAACTGAACCACCATGTACACAGCACGCACTCCAGCTAAAAGGAACAACGCGATGGAGCAAAAGACTCCTCCCCAAACGGAAGACATAAGCCCGCAAAGACAGATCTCCAGGGTGAGGCGCAGTATCGAGGAGTGGGACACTGGTAGGTCAGAAAGGACCTTCCTAAAATCACCGAGCAAGTCAGCGGTCACCGCTGGAATTCAGCTGAAACAGCGCAGACCACTACACTCTCCCAGGAAGGCCCGTCAACATCAGCGTCCGCCAAAGTTAAACAACTGCCTACTAGTAGGAAATCACTAGAGGCCAAGGGACCCTCGCCACTGAGAGAGAAGAGAGTTGGCAGACCGGAGGACGCAAGAGTCTGCATCAGCAGGGCAAAGGCAGGACTGGAACGATCCAGAAACCTGAGGACGGATATCAAGCTGGAGGTCACGCAGGCCATTGACAAGCTGTATGCAATCTACAAAGCGACAGAAGCCGAGCTCGTGGAGATAAAGGGGAAGAAAGAGGGAAGGCCTCCCCTCACTTCGGGCAGTGTACCAGGAGAGGTGCCACCACCAACACCGGCCTGTGCCACAGCAGAGGCGAGTGCAATCCTCGATAGGATCGAGGAGAACGGCCGGCTCTTGTTAGCGAACAGCGAAAAGCTGAAAGCTATCCAGGAGCTGGTTGAAGGCCAGAGAGCTGTCCTGGGGGAGAGCACATACGCCAGTATCTTGGCGAATGCTGGCCCAAAACCAAGAGTGGAGCAGACAGGCCTCCACTCAATCGTCATCACATCAAAGGACGATCAGGCCACTGGTGACGCTGTTCTCGAGGAGGTGAGAAGGGCTGTGGATGCGAAGGAAGGATGGGTTAAGGTAGAGAGGGTGCGCAAAGCCAAGGATCGAAAGGTCATAATGGGCTGCAGTACAAAGGAGGAACGGGAAAAACTCAAGGGAAGGCTGAAAGAGAAAGGGGGTCACCTCATAGTCGAGGACATAGAGAACAAGGACCCGCTTCTGGTTTTGAAGGATGTGCTGTCAGTACACAGCGACGAGGATATTCTCCTTGACCTTCGGAACCAGAATGGGGAGGTTTTTTGTGGCCTTGGTAAGGAGAATGACCGGGTGGTGGTAAGATACCGTAGGAGAGCTCGAAACCCTCATTGCTGTCACGTGGTCCTTATGGTCTCGCCGACGATCTGGCGGAGAGCAGTGGACCGAGGGTCAATTAGAGTCGACCTCCAAAAGGTAAGGGTCGAAGATCAGTCTCCACTCGTCCAGTGCACTCGGTGCCTGGAATACGGACATGGCCGGCGACTGTGCAAAGAACCGGCGGACCTTTACAGTCACTGCGGAGGCCCACATCTTAGAGTGGAGTGCCCTGAGAGACTCATAGGAGAGCCTCCCACATGCCGAAACTGCGCCTTGGCTAAAAGGACCGAGAAACAGCATAACGCCTTCAGCGAGGAATGCGCGATCAGAAAGAGGTGGGACACACTGGCCCGGGCGTCCATAGCGTACTGCTAAGGTTGTCATTGGAGCAACACACCGGTACTTAATTATGCAAGCTAACCTGCAGCGCAGCAAACTAGCTACAGAGGAGCTAATGCTTGCGGCTCAGGACCGGAAGGCGTCAGTAGCGATACTCCAGGAACCATATGTGGGAGCGGCAAAGAAGCTGAAGACGTACCGGGGCACGCGGACGTATCAGGCCCTGGAAAGCGGAGAAGGGACAGTCAAAGCTGCCATCGTAGTTTTCGATGACAGACTAGACATAGTGCAATACCCGCAACTATGTACCAATAACATCGTGGTCATAGGAGTCCGTACGAGGATATGGACAGCAACTGTGGTCTCATATTATTTTGAGCCTGACCAGCAAATGGACCCACATCTGGAGCAGCTACGAAAAATAGCCAATACATTGGCATACCAAAAAATTATAATAGGCGGTGACGCGAATGCTAAAAGTATCTGGTGGGGTAGCCCAAGCGAAGACAGAAGAGGAGAGCAGTTTTGCGGTGCACTCGGGGAGCTCGGGCTGCACGTCTTGAACGTCGGGGACCTCCCAACTTTCGACACAATAAGAGGAGATAAAAGGTACAGCAGTCATGTGGATGTGACAGCATGTACGGTTGATCTGCTGAACCTGGTGGAAAACTGGAAGGTAGAGGAGGATCTCACGAGCTCGGATCATAACGGCATTACATTCCACATACACTTACAAAAATCAAAAGGAACACAAATCCAACGTACCACACGAATATACAACACACGAAAAGCTAATTGGAGTCAGTTTCGTGAGAAACTGACTCAAATTATGTCCGACATGTGCCTCACTACACAGACACTAGAAACAATAACACACCACGACCAACTCGAACACACAGTCCAGGCCTACACTGAGGCAATAACACAAACATGCAGACAGACAATACCACACAAAAAGAATACAGAAACACTTACCTTGCCTTGGTGGACCGAAGAACTCGCTGAGATGAAGAAGGAGGTTGCCACCAGAAAACGCAGGATCAGGAACGCAGCGTCGGTGAGGAGATCCACGGTGGTGAAGCTGTACCTGGAACAGAAAAACAAGTACTTAGAAGCAGTCAAAAACGTTCAAGTCGAGAGTTGGAAGGAGTTCTGCGGAAAGCAGGACAGGGAAACCGTATGGGAGGGACTGTACAGGGTTATGAATAGGACGAAAAAAAGGGAAGAGGACCTGCCTCTACAGAGGAGTGGCGTTACATTGAATGAACAACAGTCAGCTGAGTGGATAGCGGAGACCTTCTACCCTATGGACGATGTAAGTAAGGACAATCCTGAACACCAAAGGATCCGACAGCTTGCTAACCGGGCCAACGAAAGGGAATGTGCTGGAACCCATGACCCCCCGTTCACCAGGGGTGAGCTGCAGAGGGCAGTGGAGTCCTTCAACCCGAAGAAGGCGCCTGGGGGAGAGGGTTTCACAGCGGACATTTGCGCGAGGGCGATGGAGTGCAACCCTGACTTTCTACTGTCTCTTTTGAACAAGTGTCTCGAGAAACAGTATTTTCCGAAAATCTGGAAGCGGGCCATTGTGGTGATTCTCAGAAAACCGGGGAAGGACTCGTACATCGTGCCCAAATCGTACAGGCCGATTGGGCTTTTGCCTGTCTTGGGCAAAGTGTACGAGAAAATGCTGGTCGCTCGCCTCAAGTTTCACCTATTGCCAGGAATAAGTCCGAAACAGTACGGCTTTATGCCGCAGCGTGGCACCGAGGACGCCCTCTACGACCTGATGAGCCATATACGTGGCAAACTAGCGCAAAAGAGGCTAGTTACGTTGGTTTCATTGGACATAGAGGGCGCCTTTGATAGTGCATGGTGGCCAAAAATACGATTGCGACTTGCAGAAGAAAACTGCCCCATAAACTTGAGGCGGGTCATGGACAGTTACCTGAGTGACAGGGCAGTGACGGTTAGGTAGGCCGGAACGGAGGTCAGCAGGACCACGTCGCAGGGATGTGTGCAGGGGTCCATAGGTGGCCCGCTGCTGTGGAACCTTATTCTAAATCCGCTGTTGAGGGAATTAGGCGAGCTTGGAGTCTTTGTGCAGGCATTCGCGGACGATGTCGTACTAATTTTTGACGGGGAACTGGCAGCCGAAGTGGAAAGACGGGCCGGAGCCGCCCTCGAACATGTGAGGGCTTGGGGTGTAAACAACAGGCTGAACTTCGCTCCTCACAAAACATGTGCCGTAACAATTACGCGTAGGCTGAAGTTCGACACACCGCGCCTAAGCATGGGAGGGGTCGACATCGGAATGTCGGAACACGTTAAGCTGTTGGGACTTACGATAGACCGAGGACTAACTTTCAATGCGCACGTGGCGAATGCCTGCAGAAAGGCAATTAACATTTACAAGCAGCTCTCAGGGGCGGCGCGGGTTGGATGGGGTTTGCACCCGGAAATAATAAGAACCATCTATACTGCGGCAGTTGAACCGACTATTTTGTACGCTGCTTGTGCGTGGGCGCCGTCGGCGCAAAAACTCATGACACGCAAGCAATTTAACACAGTGCAGAGAGGGTTTGCGCAGAAACTTTGTAGGGCCTACCGGACGGTCTCTTCAGACTCCTCACTACTCCTGGCGGGGATGCTTCCACTGGACCTGCGTGCTAGGGAAGTAGCCTCATTATACGAGGCTAGAAGGGGGATACCTCAGCCGATGCTAGGGGATAGAGAGATCGAGCGGATGACACCGGCGAAAGATCTGCCGCATCCAGCTGAAACATTAGACCTAGACTTCGAACTTCTGACAAACGAGGAGCAATATAATGCCACGCAAGACCTGCAAGTGCGCATCTTTACGGATGGCAGCAAGATTGAGGGCAGGGTCGGCGCGGCACTGTCATTATGGAATGGTAGAGCCGAGACCAGGGCCCTCAGACTTGCTCTGCCGTCATACGCGACAGTCTACCAGGCCGAGCTCCTGGCTCTTAACAGAGCGGCAGGTGAAATAAAGAAGCAGAAGGAAAAAACGTTTGGAATCTTTTGCGACTCCATGGCGGCGCTCCAAACCGCAACAAACCCGGACTCTCCCCACCCATTAGCGGTCGACTTCAGAAAACAAATTAAAACTTGTCTTTCTCAAAGCAAAACTGTGGTTTTGTTTTGGATTAAAGCTCATGTAGGGTTGGAGGGGAATGAGAGGGCAGACGAGCTTGCGAGGGAGGCTGCTCTGGGGTTGAGAAGGAGACCGGACTACGACTGGTGCCCGATCTCATATGTAAGGCGACAGATTCGTAATCGGACGATTGACGAATGGGATAAAAGGTACCGATCCGGTACAACAGCCGCAACCACAAAGCTGTTCTTTCCAAATGCCATAGATGCTTACAGGATAGTTAGAAACATAACGATCACACCTCAGACAACACAACTATTGACGGGGCACGGCGGGTTCTCCGCGTACTTGAGCAGGTTCAAGTGTAGGGAGGACCCATCGTGCATCTGTGAACCTGGAGTGGAAGAAACAGTGGTCCACGTAATATCTGGATGCCCTGTTTTTACCAGGGAANCACCTCAGACAACACAACTATTGACGGGGCACGGTGGGTTCTCCGCGTACTTGAACAGGTTCAAGTGTAGGGAGGACCCATCGTGCATCTGTGAACCTGGAGTGGAAGAAACAGTGGTCCACGTAATATCTGGATGCCCTGTTTTTGCCAGGGAACGTCTGGAGTTAGAGTCGCTCCTGGAGATGGAGATAGTCCCAAACAATTTTAATGCCCTGATCTCTGGAAAAAGAAGCCAATCATTGTTTTTAAAGTACTGCACAAAAATTATTAATATTGTTAAAAATCGGAATAGTTAAGAAAAATATGGTTAACTTATATTTTAAGAATATAATGTATAAGCATATAAATATTATAGTAATAAATAAGCTAGAATAAGATGTAGTAAATAAAACATAATATGGTAACAAGAATCAAAGATGTAAAAAACGCTATGTAAATAGACGTAAATAGATGTAAGGACATTTTCTGTAGAAAACAACGAGAAATGTAAATGTATAACAAAATATAACCCTGTTTAAATAATTAAGNATGGCGCTGTACGGCGCACCGGTGTGGGCGTCGGCTCTGACCGCCCAGAATAAGGCGCGCCTCTGGCGCCCTCAGAGGGTATTGGCGGTCAGAGCCATACGCGGATACCGCACGGTGTCGACCGAGGCGGCGTGCGCCTTGGCCGGTACACCCCCGTGGGGTTTGGAGGCGGAAGTGCTCGCCGAAGTTTATCGACGGGTGGCTGAATTCCGGGCGGATTCCTTTCTCTTTTCCTCTTTGGCGCGGCAAATGGCTAGCTACAGAGTTTTCCGCGCTTTGCGGTACTCCTCATGAAGCTGGCCCTCCCCGCCGTCACAGGGTTTACTCATGGGTGGCATTAATATCAAAATAGAAAAATTAAATTCAATCGCATCTAGTTATCTCGACCTTCTCTCTTACTATGGGTTAATACCTGCCCATTATGAGCCCACTAGAGGGACCGGTTGTCTAATAATAACTTGATGCATGTTATTTCTTTTGGAAAATTTACACAAAAATGTAACAACTAACACAACAAACATTAAAATAACAAGAAATAAAACCACCCTGAAGCCGTGGATTACTGTTGGCCTTTTAAAATGTATAAGAACAAGAGATAGAATGCATTATAAACTTAAGCGTGATCCTAACAACCTCATCTTGGAAACAATTTATAAAAGATATAGAAATTTTTGTGTTAAAAAACAATACAAAAGTCATGTACTAAAGGATATTGGAACTGATAACGAAAAGATCTGGACGGCTATAAAAACTATCATTATCTTAAATAAACCAAACGTCACATCAACAGAACTATTAAATCTCAAAAGTCATCCACAGGATTCAGTGAACGTAGTTAACGCATATTTGGCAAAAAANAAAAAAAAAAAAAAAAAAAAAAAAAAAAAAAAAGAAGTTTTGGCTTGGAACTTGCTGATAAAATACAAACATACCTTCCTCCGCATCCAATAGAGGTCATAAAGATCTCTTCAAGTCACTACTCGTTCTTTCTTTCGGAAACGATTGAACAGAAATCTAAACTAACTAACTAATCTGATTCTGATAATACTGCTTACGAGTCTGCTTTATCTCCGCGGACGAAAGTTATTCCTCTTTGAGTGACACATTAGGTTTACGCCTAAAATCAACATTCAAGTGTCAATCACATCTGCTTCATGTATGTCACATTCCCATTCCCAGAGCATTCCCAGTCACTTCAGTGATTTGACTGAGGCGTTTAGTAACACCAACGTTCACGCCATTCTGATATCGGAGAGTTGGCTCAAATCTAATCTTCTTTCTACTTTCTATCCTCTTACAGGCTTTACTCTTGTTAGAAGTGATCGGATTGGCAGGAGGAGAGGCGGAAAAGCCATTTACATACACCGCTCTCTTTTTGAAATTGTAAAAGTTCTTTTCCATTATAATTATTTTACCCCGACACAAAAAGTATACCAGGATACAAAATTATTTAACATTACACAAATTTACCAATTTAAGATGTGTGTTTTAATTAGTTAAATTCTGTCTGGTGACGTACACACACAGTTATCATTCACAACAAAATCGGAAACACAAAATCGTACTACAAGAAGAGCCCATCACCTTGTTTTGCCAAAGCACAGAAGAAATTACGGAAAAAAAGATATTGAATACGAAGGAGCACAAATTTATGATTCATTACCTAAGAAAATTAAGAACTCAAGTTCATTTAAAAAATATTTAAAATGTCACATCTTGAAAGACATTAAAAAGTAAAAATGTTATACTAAATAAATTAATGAAATCGAATTCGTGAGAATAGTCCCTAAGTGTGTCATTTTTGTCGCCTACCTACAATATATTTTATAATTGTAAACGAGCTCTGAACTGTATACCTACTTTTTATAATTATGTTTCTTTCTTATGTGAAGTGATTCGTAATCTTTGAGAAATAAATAATTCTAACCTTATGTATTTCGCCCCTCTTATACAAAATACAAATAGAAAACTGAAATGTATTTTCATTCTAGGATTTTTTATGCAAATCTTTTAACACAGTTTAAGATCTTGAGCTTGGACCGCAGACGTACTTTACTCATGGTAATTATACTGTACGGCATATGCCACAATAAGGATAATTGTACGGCATTATCAAATAAGCCCTGTTATGTGGTACTCAGAACTGTTATTCGGGGAGGTGCGTGTAGCTCGATTATTCTATACGGGAAAGTGTAGAACTAATGCCGGAGAGAGTGCACCTCTTCGCCGACTCAGCAGCACTCACTCACTCAACAGCTTTAACAAATCAAAGTGGTCATAACAACTACTAATATTTCAAATCTTATTAAAATAATTATTGCTTTTTGAATATTGAAATGGATCTAAATATTTTTTCAAAATAAACAATAAATCCATTAATAAATTAATTGAGCAAAAGAAGTGATGAAATCAATTAAAATAAACCTTTTGTTTTCGTCCTGAACATACCGCCCACCAAGGACGTTATCACGAAATGTCCTTCTTAAATTGAAATATATTTACTCTATGTTGATCAATACACATAATTCTTCTTGATCTCGATAAGGATTTATAACAATGTAGGTGCACAAAACATAATCAAACAATATAAAAAATAAAATTGTTAAAAGTTTGCTAAACCTGATCACATAGACACAAAAGTTTTACAATATTTAACTTAAATCTAAACATAGAATATGAAACTTGAATAAAAAAATAAAAAGAGATATTTAAATTGTTAATTAACAAACGGTAAAACACATATTTTTGATGTAGGTATTTTTATAGTGGAAGATTTCGTGCGCACTGTAATCAAGCGGGTGATATCATCATAACCAGGGTGTTTTCTCAATACTCGACCTAACAACCAACGACTTGGTGGCAAGTTGTCTTCCTTAATTAGAACAATGGCTTCGATTTCCGGTTCTGGAGTTTGAGAAGACCATTCGTATCTATTCATCAAAGTCGTTAGATACTCCTGGGATCAACGTTTCCTAAACGACTGTAACATTTTTTGAATATGTTGCCAACGAGTCAAATAATTAATGTTTGAGTTCTCGTATTAATCGTCGGGTACATTCACTAACAGTTCTCCGATTAGAAAATGTCCAGGAGTTAACCGTAACGCTTCACTAGGGTCAGAAACATTAAGAACGCTCATGGGTCGCGAGTTCAAGCAAGCTTCCACCTGACTGAGGAGTTTAGAAATTTCTTCAAACGTGAGAGTAGCATCCCCGATTACACGTTTCATATGGAATTTTGTAGATTTGACCCCTGCTTCCCAAAGTCCACCAAAATTGGGGTTGTGAGTTGGTAGAAAATGCCACTCTGTACCATTTGCTTCTAGGTGCTGTGCTATCGACGGTTGAATTGAATTTAAATGATTCAATTCTCTGGAGGCGCCTACGAAAGTGGTACCATTATCACTCCACAGTTTCGTGCAATGACCTCTTCTAGCCGCAAATCTTCTAAATGCAGCCAAAAATGCTTGCGTTGTCATATTATTGACTGCTTCTAAATGAAGAGCTCGGGTCGCCATACACACAAAAATACATATGTAGCCTTTGTAAGACCGGTAACCCCGACCCTTTGTTGTCCGTACATTTATAGGTCCTACATAGTCCACACCGCTATGTAAGAACGGCCTTGCCGGCGTGCATCGAACAGTTGGGAGTGAACCCATTAATTGATTCTTGATATTTGCTCTTTGCCTGGCACATATTACACACTTATGGACATGCTGTTTGACGAGGTTCCGAACACCAATTTTTTTTTTTTTTTTTTATATTTAAGCTGCCAAAATGACTCTGCCCTGCCTTATGGAAAGCATGAGCAGAATCCAAGAGTGGTGGTCACCATCCTCAATGCGAAAAAGAACAATGCAGCATGGTGACCCACACTATGGCGGCCTGGGGGGAAAGGGGATGGTGAGGGGGATAGGGGGCGTTGGATTGGGGTATGGGCCTCCGGTATCCTCACTCACTCGATGAAACACAGCGTAAGCGCTGTTTCACACCGGTTTTCTGTGAGGCCGTGGTATCACTCCGGTCGAGCCGGCCCATTCATGCCGAAGCGTGGCTCTCCCACGGTAAAAATAGGCTGACCTCAAATAATTCATCATAAGCTGAGGGCCTCCATGCAATGTTCTTAAATGAGCATCAGCTATGATGAAAACAGTCAATTTTATCTCATCCCTAAAAGGTAATCGGACAATATACCTGCCAGTGCTGTCTCTTTCAGTGGTTGCACTGTAAAACTCTTCACATTTCTTTACTTCTGGTGTAATTATTTTCTTTAGACCCTTTTGCTCTTCGATTTCCCAAAACTTCTTAAGCATACCGTTTTCATTTAATTGTGCGTGCATTACTTGGATATTCTTTGAACCTCTATTTTTATCTGCATTTATAACTCCTGATAAAATCCATCCCAAACTGGTGTTCTGTGCTATCAGAGTACCCGAAGGGTTTTTTTAGAACACCGTTTTCTATAGTAAAACTATACGCCTCAGCACCCAATAAGATGTCTATTTTGTTAGGTGTGTTAAAGCTGGGGTCTGCAAGTTGTAAATCGGTAATATCCAACCAATGTAAATTTGTATCTATACTATGTTCAGGTAAGTAAGATGTTATTTGCTCAAAACATATGCATTGCCATTAAATCTAAAATTTGTTTCTATTCTTGATTGAGTGGTTAAATGTACCATGTACTTGGCAACTATTGGGCTATCACTTCCCAGCCCTGAAATAAGTCCTTGCACAGGAATCTTTTTCAGTGTGAGAAATTGCACCGTGGCCTCAATTATAAAATAACCCTGAGAACCCTGGTCAAGCAAAGCTCGGATTGTCTGGTATTCACCCATTCTAGTCTCAGCCTTTACTAACGCAGTGGCTAATAAAACCTGCTTAGGTTTTGGGATTTTTCCTGTAGTCAAACACGATACCATTGGAGACGTAATAGTTTTAGAACTAGTACTGTCCATAGTAGGCTTGGCCGTAATGTGTTGACCTTTACTTCCGGGTTCCTGATAAAGATGAAGCAGTGAATGATGTCGTTTTTGACAAACTTTACAAACGGTACACTTTTTACAGTTATAGACCGTATGGTTGCCGCCTAAGCAGTTAAAACATAGATTGTTTTTTGACACAAATGAAGGTCTTTTTTCGACAGGTTGTTTTGCAAAATTTTTACAGAAACAAAGTTTGTGGAATTCTGAACAAAACTCACATCATATATGAGTTTTCAACATTGCTTTCGAAGAATGTACATGAGAACTATAGTTATGTTTATTGACCTGATGATTAGTAGATGATTTGGTTGTCGTTAAGCTCTCCAACGCACGAAACTGATTTTCAATGAAAACTTTAAATTGAGCAAAGGTTGGTAAGTCACCGGAATCGTTGTTACCAATGTTGAGTTCCCATTGTTTGCGCGTCTCGGCATCTAGCTTAAAAGTCAAAATGTGAATGATAATAACGTCCCACGTGGACACATCTATTTTAAAATTAGTAAATGCATTTAGACAATCGGTTGTAATGTCTAACAAACCCTTTAATGCGGTTGCAGATTCGTATTGCAAGCGTTTTTCGGCGAACAAACGATTTAAAATACAATTAGCTAAATATCTTTTGTTATTATATCGTTTACATAAAAGTTCCCAACACTGATTTTAATTCGCCTCAGTTATAGGTGTCTTATGAGTTGGCCAGCCTCCCCAGTGTGGTGGCTCTTAAGATAATGCAATTTTTATACGTTGTCTAACGCCTTATTATTATGTACAAGAGAAATGAATAAATTGTGGAACGTTATCCACTCCTCATATCTCCCAGAAAACGTTGGTATTACGATTCTAGGTAATTTCACTATACCACTTGATTTATTCATACAAGTAGTGTCACCTAATTGTTGTGAAGATTCCTTTACAACATTAAGCTTATTTAACATACTTTATATCAAACATTTGTGTGCGGGACGGTGACACTGATAACGGATGAAGGACATGCTATTCACAATTACTTATGTATATAATGTATTATTACTTTCGCATTTTTTCTATGGTAGATCATAAGTTTAGGATGAAGAAAATGTATATTTTAATAGCCAAAATGTATAATAACGAGCGAAAATCCCTGAAAATTGTCACGCGGCTCTCGTCACGGTAACGTTTCGATGTAGCTAAGCATTAGCTACTCTAATCTTATTGGCCAAAAAGTAAGCGTTGTGATTGGTTAGCCAATAGGAAGGCCTACATTAATTCTGAAGAAACCGTATAAAAGAAGGGCCACAATTGGTTCCGACAAGCAGTTCAATTTGGTACACAGTACAGATCAGATCAGTATAGCACAGAGCACCTCAGGAAGAAACTGCAAGCAGTCTCTGGTAGACAGAAGCCGCAAGAACATTAATACAGTCCACAATTTTGTACTCTCTTTATTAATTAAATATACGTTCCTAATAAACTCAATACAGTTTTTCTCACCAATCCCAGCAAACGAATGTACCCCGTAAAATTTTCACTTTATATAGTTATCTTCCGCAGTATCGTAAATATCGCCTAATTGTTTTTCTACGTCTTCCAAATTAAAACGCTCGTACAATTTAGTATTTACATCCTTAAAAGACGACCAATCCGTTTCTAACAAATCTAATCGCGTTTCAACATACTCTAAAGTTAATCTATCTTTGCCACTTTTTTATTATTTATGAGTGCCTTAGTTTTCAATAGATAACAAGATGTAGTTTTAAAAAATCAAATTTTTCTAAGTGTCGGATATTTGTTAAAATTTTACAAGTGTTTGGGAATTTAAACAAGTCTGACCGAAAACGGGCATAGATTCCTCGTGCCCCCGTTTTTCATAAATTATTCTAAGTGCTAAACTAACATGCACAAATTTAGTACACAAATGAAATGGATAAAAGTTCTAAGTCCAATACTCGTTCCAAATATTCTAAGTTAATGACTTTACGACAATAAAGTTCAAAATAACTTTGCTTGAAGTTTTGCACTGTCTCCTTAGTAAATAAATAAATGTACTCACATATATTCCACTGCACACAAACTTGTTGTTCTCGTTGAACTACATGAAGCGCCCTCTAGAGGCGACCGGTTAAACTGCACGTGTCTTTGTCTTCACCAACGCTACACTGCTGCTTCACTCCGTGTAGTGGAGGCGCCCTCTATCGGTGACACTTGTACTAATCCGGGCGCTGGTGTAGCTTACCACGTAGGGCGTACCTGTTACCGCAGCCGCGGTCCGTGTACTCTTCCGCAGCGATCCACTGCGAGTATCACGTGGAGTAGCGAGCCAACTTAGGCACCGCTTCTTCAAAAAAGCTTGTCGATCCGGCTTCCGGAGGACCAACGTTAAGCGCCGCAATAGCACTCAACGTGTTGTGAACACTAGGGGATTACTTGACCGCAAATAAAACCACTGTGAACTGATCTGCTGATCTGACAAGCTATTTATTAGGTGTCTCTTATAAATACATTCGGGATAACTTTTACATTGAGCCCGGTAACGTAACTATATCACGATTCAGAAAGGTGGCACAGCGCCATCTAGTTTGGTGAAAGACAACATTATACATAATTCTAGTAGGTACTACTAGAATTTGTTCCACTTTCATCGCGACACAGTTATGTTTGTTTTCGTCCTGAATATTTATAAATAAAATAATACTTACGTATTTAACTCTTTTGCACTGAATAATTTCCCACTATTATTATTGTCAATTGCATTCGTGTCACTTGTTAGTTCACTTGCCATTGTTACTATATTTATTATTGTTTTGACGATTTGAAATTATATGAAAATAAACGTGGCTACTCACGAGTAAAATGTATCTATAATGTGAGTATTCGCCACGTGCTGGTCCATGAATTCATGAGTATATACTATGCATTGGCGGGGTGGAGTGGTAATAGAGAGAGAAGGCATGAGAGAAGAAAAAGAAAGAGGGAGAAAGAGAAAGGTATTATACACTACTCGCTTATGAATACGACTGCCGCGCCTGCGCACGAATCATTTAACGGTTTTATTCCACGGACTTTTTCTTACGGTTTTACTATCACATTTTTTTCAGTTCGGTCGCGCAGCAAAATCCCTATCTCCTCCAAGCCTGCCGTAAGGAACTTCGTTCCAATAACTTCTGAATCTCTTTCTGTTCAATGATGACCCTTACCATGTAACAGTTAAAAAAGAAAACAACCCCCCCCCCTCTTTTTCTAGAGTAGAGTAGAAGTAGAGTTTCACTTGCATATTTATATATATATGTAATCCCCGTTCTGTAAGTGGTCTTTCGTGTTGTTAAAGAATTGAAACGCAGGCACATATTTTTAGTATTTAATATTAAATATCTGTACAATAAGAATAAGTTATCTTCTAACATAGTAACGTTATGACTAGTAGTAGGTTGACGTATGTTTCGTTGTGCATCGTCGGTCCGTAGGTCACGTGATGATCAGTACCAGCAGCACTATTGCGAAGCCCACCACGAGGCACACCACCAGCCCCATCTTTTTCTGTAAAACAAACAAAAGACGTTGAGTGTATAGTTCATTCTTTTTTTTCATATTTATGATTTTCAATAAAAGACTAAAATGGAGCGAATGACGTTACCTTTCTGGCCTTAGTTTTACTGACGGTGCCCTTCAAAAGGTGCCCGCCGCCAGTGCCGACGTGTTCGGTGGCCTGCAACGCGTAGTACTCGACGCTGTCGACCTGGTCCTGCTGCGAGGCCACCAGGTGCGCGAGCTGCGTGAACAGGTCGCGCACCTCGGTGAGCGCCGCCTCCACGCGCGTCAGCTCCGCGTGCCGCGCCTCCACGTCGCGGAGCAGCCGCCGCGCCTCCGCCGTCTCCGCCTTCACCTGCTTAGCAGAACAATTCCTATGCTGTCAAGCACTTGGGTCCAGCTGTTTCACGCTACTATAGTTGTATGTATATAGCATCAGATGAAAATTTATAAGCAGATTTTTGATGTACTGCTATTGCTAAATAAAAATTAAGTACCTATAAGTGGAAGTAAACTTCGTTAGTTGATGCATTTCATCAACACTACACGGTTGGCCTAGTGGTTTTAGTGGTCGCCACACCAGTTCCTACTGCGTCAAGTGTTGTGGGTTCAAATCCTACATTCCTCCGTTTCATGTATGTTTGTAAAGATCCCCGTGACACAGGAATTTATATTCCTAATGCGGGAGTTGTCCTTAAAAAAAAAACAACTCATAATGTCCCACTGCCGGGCTCGGGTCTCCTCTCAGGAGAGGGTTAAGGCCATACGTCCCCATGCTCGCTAAGTGCGGGTTGGGGACTGGGAAGACAACGTTGTGGCCTTGTAATCTTACACCGTTGGATGTTTTCAAGCCGCCGAAAGGCCTCCAACTGATTTTCACGACTGTTATCCTATGATAACAAATGGGACCAACTGCTTAACGTGACCACGCCGTTGTTGCTTTCCCTCGGTGATTCTTTCTAATCACCGAGCGCAACTGGGCTATGAGCGCCTGATGCATTTAAAAAGAAGATAAGTTCTAAACCAGTCAGGGTTTAGCACTCATCGTCTGCTGCCCTAAAACTTTCTGAGTATCCGTTGACGCCCTTCGCCGAAATGCAGCCAGGGTAGATTCATGTAACCATAGTTGCAGATAGGTCAGCCATCGTCAGGTCAATTTTATACGACGCCGTACTACAGTCACTTGATTGTTGTCTTTCTTTAAGATATCGTGTGAACTATAAATTCACAAGTTTTTGCTTTTAATAATATAAATAAAGTACTGAAAATTTATTTTATAAGCTTAATTACGCAGACACAGAAAACTTCTTAGCAATTATAAAGAGTAATAATTTCTAACTACTGTTAAGTTATTGAACGATAAATATACATATACTTTGCGTATACAAACTAGTCTCAAGTAAGTTACATTATATTTATCTATCAAAACTACAGTACGTCCACACGCTTGGCAAACAATGGCACAGCAAACGACAAACAGTAAACACGAACATGTGGATTGCTGTTTGTATGTGTTTGCCTATAGCCACTGTTCACTGGCAAATAGTTTGCGATGAATCCAGTAGCGCAGTGGTAGCGTATGTGATTACTGTACTTGTGGGGACCACATGGGTTCGATTCCCTGGTGCGGCCATATTTTTGTATGATCTACAAAAAACTGTTGCGGAGTTTGGGTGTTTTAAAGAAATATATATATAT